>JBBPPG010000797.1:0-15509 GCA_038091855.1 Leccinellum luteum
AGAAGCTTTATACTAACGAATTATAAGAACGTTTTGCTTCGGTATGTGGCACTGAAAATATGAAATTCCTTTCTAAGAATCATGGCCCTGCGTTAAGCTATTACGAGCTTCTTGGGCAGTGGTCCCACTGGCACAAAAGTATTTTTCTTTCCGTTGACACAAATAGCCATCGAGATTGACTATGCGTGTCATTATAGAAGTAAACAATCCACCCTTCCTTTCTGCGCCTTGGAAACATGGTTGACATCTACTTAATAGTTGTATGCACAACTATTATTTCAAAGATATGTATATACTGGTGCTTGATCGTTGATGACTTCAAGGTGATACAGTGGAACTTCTACATCATTGGACATATGCTTTTTTTCTTGGTGCAGCTGATGGTATGTTTCTGCATTGTTCAGAAGAGGCTAACTAAAGTGACAACTGCAGCGGTAATGATCCTCCGCACATGGGCAATGTACAATCGATCCAGGGCGATCTTCGTCACGCTTCTTACATTATATGTCGTGGAGATGGTATTCATCATCCTCGCATATTCCCTTGAAAGCGATACAAAGGATTATTCATGTTTGTGGATACTCGCTGCATACCTTGTATGCTACACTGATGAGCCTTCTTTCCACGTATCACTTTTTTAAAACCACACAGTGCAAGCAGTCCAAACATTGGGATTTTCATCGTGTTCGACGGTGTACAGTTCCCAACTTGCACACATCTGGACGTGGGGATTTATGATCACACATATGATACATGGTGGCGTGTCCTGTCTGCTCATCAGTGTCCAATTTGTGAGACAGTCACACCAAATGTATCATGCAAGGAAGCAGTGGCAACTCAATCGATACATGGCCCTACTTATACGCCAGGGCATCCTGTACTTCGTTGCGTTAGTCCTCGTTTCGCCTTTTTCACCCATTTCATTCGGGGCCCCGTGCTGAGCTAACAGCAATGCCTGTCACGGTCACAGATTTTTGGTTTTCGACCTCATCAGTCTACTGGGTCAGGTGGGTATAACCCCACAAGATGAATGGTCAACGATACTGTGGTTTATCGCGCAGCTTGTGCCCGTCTTTATCCTCACCCCTCGATTTACGCTCAGCATACGCGAATTGTATGCGGACAATCTTCAATGTGGACATGGACACGGGATCGACACCGGGTTCGGTCTGTTGGATGGATCTGGAATATCAGCGCATTGCTTGACGACAATCGAGTTCGGAGATGCAATGGAAAACAAGGAAGACCAGGACGCGAACAATGGGGAGTCGACGGAGATGGGAACCATGATGACGAGAGGGTCGGCGTAGGGGAACTACTATAGCTTGTATGTTTGCTTTGTAAGGATGTGCGCGACTCAATGACTCGGCAAACTCAAGATGGATGATCAAATGGCACTCGCAACGTAGAAATATACATGGATCACATAACGAGTGAACTTAGTACACAGACATAATACATCTTACCGGCTGCCTCAGGTTATACTATACCTACAAATGTCAGACGAGTTGCATCATAGCTACTTCGAGTTCAACATCTCCACCGCGTCATGCAGTGCGTCATCCATGTCGGTAAGCCAAGTCCACTCCCGGTCTTTCGTCATCCTCTCGCCAAATTCTGCAAGGGAGATGTCCTCCACTTGCCATGCGCACATCCGCCCGGCCAGCATCGCACGCACGGCGATCTCGTACGAAAACGGCCTCCTTATTTTGTCGTAGACCGTTAGGGCACGAGGGATCGTCTCCAATGTGGTCGAAGGGTGTCCGAGTACCATAGCCAGAAGGAAGGCATCCTGTCAACTTTCGTCAGCCGCTAACAACTTTGAACTGGCTGCAAATGAGCCGTACCTCGACACCCTGTCCTGCACCAGACGCCTGGAAAGGCACCATTGCGTGGGCCGCATCGCCGATCACTGCAACCCTACCGTGGTACAGTATAGGCAGACATTTTACAACATGGACTGCCCACAACGATCCTTTCTCGATGCACTGTCACAAGTGGGTATCATCAGAGGTAGGAGGTGATCAATGACGTGGATTTCGTTTACCTCAAGGAGCGACTCCGCCTCTTTCTCGAGCCCTCTAAATGGCTCGCAGAATTCTTCTTTGGTCAACTCACGCACCCATGATCCATCAAACCTTCTCCTCCCAGTCGTGTCCGGTTCGTAACAAGTGCGAAGAAAGCTCTTCGGATAGAGAGAACCCAGTAAAATTTATAAATTTCCCGTTTGAGATCGGGTACGCAATGAATGACTGTTAATCGAGTTTCAAAATGACACGAGTATATCCATTCAGCGGCGTTACACTTACGACGTCCTTCCCCAGAGCTCTTCAGCAGGTGGCAATCAAAGTGGGAAGAAGTCGGCTCACCATCGTGGCTCCTTGGAACACCCGATGATCCGGTGCACAGGTCAGCAGGTTCTCAGCGTTGATCAATGCACGGTAAGTAGCTACCCCACTCCGTATGGGATCTGCACAGGACAACGCAAAGTCTGCTGCTTGCCCGCTTAGGTTCTGAGAAATTTCGCGCATCATGCAGTTACGCACGGCCGACTTGACACCGTCAGCACCCACTATCATGTCGCATATCGACGACGATCCGTCTGTGAAATTCAAGGTTATCGGAGAGCTTTCTGGGCTCTCCGGCTGGATGTATGAGATAAGTCTCTTTGACGTGTGCGTCTTGCATGATAGTGACAGATATGATAACAGAATTCTGTGAAAGTCTGCTCGATGCAATCTCATTGGATGACCTGTGGGAGATTCTTGAGTCGATACATCACAATAAGAGCTCTCTCGAGTTACCCTTGGACATCATTTGAAACAGGTCGACTCCCTCGGGTTGATCGCTCTTGCGATAGTGAACAGCTGGAACTACATTCCCAATGAGGAGGCGGTGATTCCTAACTGTCTCCGATGCACCTACCGAAGTCTTCTGTGTATGTGTATTCTGTCGCTGCCTTCACGAGGTCGTGCTCGAAATCGGGACCCAATTTCTGTAAGACCTTCAAGCATACGATGCCATCAACTTTTGATTGACTAGCCTGGGGAAGCAATTCACACCTTGAGTGCTCGTGGCCAGAACCCAAAGCCTGCGCCGATCTCGGTAAACTGTTTGGCGGCCTCGAAAACTTCGACTTCGATATTCGGATACTTGGACAGGACGACGGCCAGGGTCAAGCCACTGACACCTCCGCTGTCGGTATATGTGAGAGTTGTGAGACTAAGTCAGAGTCTACAATGAACCATTTGAAACATCGTCTCCTTACCATATTGCAACTTTGAATTTGGTACCAGTCATTTATGTATCCTTTGTATTTGTTGTCGTCGTTGAACAGTGAAAGAGAAGCGAATTAATTGAATTTTAGAGCGTTGTTAGCTTCTTAAGTATACTCCATCTACATGCTAGAGCTGAGCTAGAGGCTGCCAGAATAGCCTCCATTTAGAATAGTAGTCGCAGAAAAAAGTATCGTAATGACCCAAAGTTAAGGGTTTTTTTTTTTCCACTTGAGTTTTGAGAGTTCTGATTGCCTACAAGAGTGCATCAAACGGTGGCGTTATAAGCCGGCTTTGCAGATACTTACTAGCATCATAAGCTCTGTTTATTTGAGGAAAAGGTAAATTGGCAAGCGCCCCGTGTGGCCTGGCGCGGGACTCGGACTTGCAGCACGAAGTGATACTAGTGTGGGAAACACCAACAAAGTGTCCATTCGAAGTGGTACTGAGCCTGTGTCATGTAAATATCCAGATAGTGAATGGTGGCACTCACAACGTGACCCTTCTTCGGAAACAAAAAAGAAGCAGCACCAGTTTTGCAGACAGTGGGCAGCGTATTGCCAGACTTGTGAACCACGGGTGTCGCTGTGGCGGAAGGAACGAAGTCATTGGCCTGCCGAAGTTATTGGAGGGGATAGTATATCGTATTACGAAGAATTATTCGAGGGCGGAACCGATCGATCCTGAGGCGGCCTAATAATTGACGTTGAGGAATTCGGGACGGGGTTAGATGAATAGATGAATATGTCCTTTCTTGGAAGGTGGGCGAAAGCAGCAAGGTTTGCTTGGCCCGTGCACATCCTTGCCTTGTGGGGGTGGATTGGTGCGGGGCGGTGGAAGTTGGTGACTTCCAAGCCTTGGCGGTCGTGCTATTTGGATGCGTGTGCCCGTGAGTGTTCCCTCCGCCACGTCGTTAGTCCGCCAAGTTGCGGCGCTTGCCAGTGAGTCGGAGTGACCGAGCTCGTTTCAGCGCCACACCTGCCTTCATTTACCATTCCGGCTCCTTGCAGCTCATTCCTTTCGTTCGTATGATCGTGTTGCGTTCAACCCACCCGGTGACCCCCGAGAGTCTGAGTTGCAGTTTTCGGCAACTCGGGCTGCCGGGTTGGGCCGGAGACAAGTTAAGTTCGCGCTCCCCCATTGTCCCCCCCTCCTCCTAGCGCATGGAGCGATATCCACAAAGCTGGTCTGCCTGTGGGGCACCGCCCGATTTTCCGATCGTTTTATTTCACACCGTGGAGACCATGGCTGAAAATGAGTGCCAAATTATTCAACAGCTTGCTTCAGAGCCAGGATGATATAAATGGAGAAGCGGCGAGGCATTGAAGCCGATAGTAAATGGTGAGACGCAAGACTTCGAGAGACGAATCACGGAACCGTAGCACCGGCCAGTGGCCCGATACTATCGGAAGGGACATGGTACCGAGTTGGCATAAAGCCAGACTGGCTGCAAGTGGTGAGTGAAACGTGAATGGGCGTTGAATTTGCAGTACCAACATACAATACTACGTACGTCGGGGATCTGATACATGCCGATTCCTGACTCATTCTGAAGTTCTGGTGCGTTCAGTCTGCCAACATAATTTAAACAAGATGGTGCCGCCCGAGTTTTGCTCACAAAGCCTGTGGCGGCCGCTGGCCACTAGCACTGTACCTAACCATGACTCTGTTACTCTAGGCACCCGATGTCAGGGCTTCCCTTGGTCTCGGCATCTTCCAAAAGCTCTATGGGCACTTTCAAGCACACGTAGGGCAGCGACATCGAACATCGAGCTACGCCCACGATGATGTTGTCCAGGCATTATGGCACCGATCATGTACATCGGCCATCAGGTGAATAATATCTTTTGTAACAGACACTGGGGCGGTGCTAGTACCGTGCCCAGAATCTCATAAATACACCCATCCACCCTTCTGCCTCCATTTACTTAACATGCGACTTCCTGTGTTCACAAGCCGAGTGAGGACAGGGCATTCGAGGGTTAGATGGCATACATCAGCGATATTCTCCTTCAAAGTGTCTGTATTGTAATGGAATGTTTATTTGTCGTGCATACTACAGTGAGACGTCAAGGTATTCGTTTGTTCTCGATGCGATAAGATGATGGTGCCGGATAAGCACAGCGAAATAAAGACACCGAAGCATGGAAAGATAGGAAAGGAGTAGCAGAGAGAACAACCAATGAATGGTAATACGATGATCGGTGAAGGTGTCCAGGGCTAATCATATGTAAATTGTACTTATGTAATCAACCTGTGAATTACATGAAGTTGCGGGGTTCGAATAGAACACCGCCAACTATGCTCACCCTGATGATGGATTGGGACCTGACGTTTCGAAGACCAGCGTAGGAGAGCGGTGTCAATAGAACACATCAGCGAGTGGGCGCAGTACTAAGAGACGTTGAATTTCATTCTGCGGGTGACCCAGTGATGGTAGTGCGGTGTGGCGAGTAATTTCTTGGGTTCGTCACTGTTATATGTCTAGACTCCCTTTCAGGTTGACAGAAACGAACGGAATTCAGTTTAGGTTCCAGGTGGGACGGACTCTTGAAGCTATCAGACCCGTTGAACTAGTCACCAGTCTCCACTTGGCGCTATTCTCCACCAACGCCCTCCGCCGCATCCACTGTATCATCGAATCACCCACCATAAAAGTTGCCAAGCTAGCTCGGTGTTGCTTCTGGTTCCAGCGCCATTGATCAAATCAACCCAGCTGCTTAAAGTATCGCACAAGGTCGAAGTTTGGAACAGAAAACTAAGGTAAGACAACGCGCTCGACGCCTACATATTCAAAATTCCCGTGGTGGGGCCATCCCAGCCTGGGCACATATCGTCATCCGAATCATTTCTAGAACACCAAGGTGGGATGGCCATAAAACTACTCTCGATAGTATACTCTGGCTCAGAGTCAGAAGGTCGACACGACGACATCGCACCCATCTAAAGCTATATTATGGATACCGAACGCCCACCATACGTCGTGGAAGATAAGTACCTTTTCGAATCGATGGACTCCATATCTTGTTGAGCCCAGATCCAGACTAAACAGGCATTGTAATAATTATTTATGGTATGTATGCGCTTCAGTTACCAAAGTTCCAAAGAGAACGTTGCATCAGAAAAGGAAATGCAGATATCAGCTGTGGAGCCATCGTCCCCTCTTATAAACGTCTTCGGCTTTCAAGGTCTGTAGACTGAATCCTTCCGTCTGAACCACTTGAAGCTTTTTGAGACACATCTATCAATCTCATGTCTTCTGCTCTGCAAGAAACGATTAACACTGAAGACTATGTAGTCGGTAGGCCCGTTTGTTAGCACTCGCCTCAGGGAAATCATTGTCCACAAATTGTCGCAGTTGCCATTATCACTGCTGTGGGATATGATTATCGTGAGTCTCGAATTTTTGTTCCAATACTGTGTTCTCAATTACATTGTTAGTCCTTACATTTCCGCAAGAGGTGTGTACCACAGACTACCTCCGAGTAGAGTTCAGTGACATGGTTCTCCTCCCTTGCAGATCGAATACATGTGGGTGAGTAGGAACCACATCCCTCAATGCAACAACATGTAACTGAGAGGATTATAGAACAGACCTTGGACACGGGTGTCAATACTGTTCATTCTGGTGTGTAACAACCTTTCTAGAACATTATCACTACCTGCGGCAAACTCAGTATTTTTTCAGTCTCATTATTGTGGCCTCATTTCTCTCATGTGAGTCTGCTCTAATAGCCTGAGATGTCAACCACATTCTAACTACAGACCATTTGTCAGAACATTTTGCCTCGGTATGTTTTCAAAAAATGAGCACGATTCAAAAAAGTGACCATACGTTAAGAGAGAGTCAGTTTTCTGCCTGGTGGATCCGCAGATGTGAAGGTTTTTTATTTTCCCTCTGATACTGACTGCCAGTAAGCTTGCCGAGATATGTTATCACAGATGTAAGCATTCGGCCTTCCTGTTCGCTAATACAACTGATTTATATTAAATATATGAAATAAGTTGTAAGCATACACAGGCCTGAGGATCTATCTACTCACCAATGCTCCCAAGGTAGTACGATAGATGTCATACATATCTGGTCATACGATCTCTTTGTGGGCGCGGCCGATCGTGAGTTCTAGCATGATTTACATCTAAAAAGGATTAACTCAGGCACTGACTTGCAGTCATGATGGTCCTTCGAACATGGGCAATGTACGATCGATCAAGGGTAATTCTCGTTGTGCTTCTTACGCTGTATGTCGTGGAGATTGCACCCGCATTTCTCGTAGCTGCTCTTGACAGCGATGCAAAGTATCTGCCAGGTTTGTGGACAGTCGCTGCATAGATGGTGTACAGCGCTGACCAACCACAATTCACATCCCGCTTGCTTGAAACTGCTCAGTGTCAGTGGCTCAAATATTGGGCTCTTCGCTTTGTTCGTACAAGTACACCCGATTCGCGCACACCTGGACAAAGGTGGTTATCATTTTGCAGATGATCTGTGTTATGCATGCTTTCGAGTGCCCAGTTCGCAAAACGGTCACTCCAGATATACCTTGCGACGAAGCAATGGCAGCTCAATAAGTATATAGACTTACTCGTCCGGCAGGGTGTAGTCTACTTTTTTGCGTTCGTCCCCATTTCCCTCCATCATTCGCTGCGATGCCGAACTGCCTATGAATTCCTGTTGCAGATTCTTCCTGCTTAACCTCCTCAACCTATTGTCTGGGTTCAACATGCTCCCAACGCAAGGATGGTTTACTATACTATATCTTCCCGCAGAACTGGTGCCCGCGTACATCCTCACCCCTCGATTCATCTTGAGCATACGTGAATTGTATGCGCGCAGCATTCAAAGTGGAAGTAGCAGGATGGATTCTGGGTTCGGTCTGTCAGGACAATCTGGCATGACTACCATCATGTTCGAGGATTCAATAGCGAAGATGGACCTTGAGGAGCTGGAGGAAGTACCGTTGATGGAGGTAAAGACAGTGAAGATCCGAGGGCCAGAGTAAGTGAACTTGGGCCTGTAGCGTGGATTCCCATGATATATATCGTTTCTGACAGACTCCTTCCGTGGCTCCGATCATGCATTGCACTATATTCTAATGAGTTCTACTGCCTCGATCCTTTGGAGCAATCAACGGTCTACATTGAGATTCCCCTGTCCTTATCGCTGCTCATAGTATCACACATATCGCTGCGAAAATGGTACATGTATCCTTCCCGCCGATAATGCCATCATAGTGCACCGCAAGTTCGTCCACTAACGTGATCAGATACGGTATGTTCACGTTCCCGATCATGCCTTTCTGTCAATGGTAGCCCATTCATCTTCAGGTCCGTCGTTTAGCGCTGCGTGAAGTTGGGAACACGGAATGGCGTGATGCTCCAGTGGTACTCTCTGACTGGGTGATCTTTGGGAAATCTACCTGGAACACTCGCGGATGGACGTATCAGGACTATTTACGCTGCTTCAAAAGTCATTCGATTTTACACGGAAGACTGGAAGCCATATCTCGATCTGAAGCTATTCAATCAGATCGGAATCGCCTATCATTCTTTTGGAGATGGAGCGGGCAACCAAAGCTCTAATCACTGGTCTCCACTCGGCGCGACTCTCCACCGACGTCCTCCGCTCCCACGGGATCATCGAATCACCCACCCATAAGATTTGCCAAGTTTACTTGGTATTGCTGCTAGTGGATCTGGCTCCAACACGCTGATCATATCACAACTACAGAAGTACTGCATGAGGTCGACTCGGAAGTTCGGGAGCAGATAAAACTAACGTAAGACAGCACACGAGGACGCCTATTCCCGTGGTAGGGCCGCATCCCAACCTGGGCACATACCATCATCCGAATAACACGAAGGTGAGGTAGCCATAAAACTACTCTCGAAAGTGTGTGGAAGCTTAGAGTTCGAAGGTCGACACAGTGGCATTGTACCCATTTACATAAAGCTGTATTGTTGCACCGAACGCCCATACGCCATGCGGGATAACGTTTCAAAATCAACGGACTCTGTATCACGCTGTCAATGAACCCAGATCCAGACCAAACGGACATACTGTATGTAGCAATATTATGGTGGGCGCTCTGGTTACCAAAGTTTCCAAAGAGAACATTGCATCAGAAAAGGAAATTGTAGATATCAGCTGCGGAGCCACCATCCCCCTCTCATAAAAACATGTTCGGCTCCACAGGTCCATGGACTGAATCTTTCCACCATCTTTCTGCCTAAACCACTTGAGACTTTCTGAGACACATCTATCAATTTCATGTCTGCTGCTTTGGAAGAAGCGATTACCGTTCAAGACTATGTACTCGGTAGGCCCGTTTGTTAGCAGTTGCCTCAGGGAAATCAATATCCCAAAATTGTTGCAGTTGCTATCATCACTGCTGTGGGATACGATTATCGTGAGTCCCGAATTTTCATCCCAACGCTGTTCTCAATTGCATTGTTAGTCCTTACTTTTCCGCAAGAGGTGTGCCACAGACTACCTCGTAGAGTTATTCGGTAACATGGTTCTCGTTCCTTGTAGATCGAATACATATGGGTAAGTAGAAACCACATGTATCAATGCAACATCTACCTGATGGGATTATAGAATAGACCATGGACACGAGTATCAACGCTGTTCATTCTGGTATGTAACAACCCTTTTTCGAACATTATCACTATCTGCGGCAAACTCAGTCTTTTTTTAGTCTCGTTATTGTGGCCTCATTTCTCTGATGTGAGTCTGCTCTAACAAATGTAAACCACACTTTAACTGCATACCACCTGTCAGAACATTCTGCCTTGGTATGTTTTCAAAAAGTGACAGATTAAAAAAGTGACACCATCACCTTCAGAGGGTGTCAGTTTTATGGCTGGTGGATCTGCAAACGTGAAGGTTTTTTTTCCCCTCTGGTACTGATCGCCAGTAAGTTTACCGAGATATGTTATCACAGATGTAAGCATTCGGCCTTCTCATTGCTGGAACTTGCTAATACAATTTTTATCAAATAGTTGTAAGTACACACACGTCTGATGATCGACCTACTTGCCAATCCTTCCAAGGTAGCACGATAGGTATCATACATATTTGGTCGTACAATCTCTTTTTAGGCGCAGCCGACCGTGAGTTCCAGCATCTTTTACATCTAAAGAAGGCTAACCAAGGCACTGACTTGCAGTTATGATGGTCCTTCGAACATGGGCAATGTACGATCGGTCGAGGGTAATTCTCGTCGTGCTTCTTACGCTGTATGTAGTGGAGATGGCACCCGGATTCATCTTAGCTGGCCTTGACAGTGATTCAAAATATCTGCCAGGTTTGTGGATAGTCGCTGCACAGAAAGTGTGGTACACTAACTGACCACAATTCATATCCCGCTTGCTTGAACTGCTCAGTATCAGTGGTTCATGAATTGGGCTCTTCATTTTGTTCATACAATTACACCCAATTCACGAATACCTGGACGAAAGTGGTTATCATTTTGCAGATGATCTTTGGCGGAGTGTTATGCATGCTCGCGAGTGCTCAGTGTGCAAGGCGATCGCTCCGGATGTACTATGCGACGAAGCAATGGCAGCTGAATCGGTACATGGGCTTGCTCGTCCGACAGGGCGTGGTCTACTTTTTTGCGTTCGTCCCCCTTTCCCCCTATCATTCGCTGCGATGCCGAACTGTCTATGAATTCCTGTTCCAGATTCTTCCTGCTTAACCTCATCAACCTATTGTCTGCGCTCAACATGCTCCCAGCGGAAATATGGGTTGTTATCCTATTGCTTCCCGCAGAACTCGTGCCCGCGTACACCCTCACCCCTCGATTCATCTTGAGCATACGCGAATTGTATGCGCACAGCATTCAAAGCGGGCACAGTCACGGTAGCAGAATGGATTCTGGGTTCGGTCAGTCAAAACGATCTGGTGCGGCTAGTACCACCGGCATGACGACCATGGTGTTCGAGGATTCGATAGCAAAGATAGGTCTCGAGGAGGTGGAGGAAGTACCACTGATGGAGATAACGACCATGGAGGTCCGGGAGCCGGCGTAGGTGAACTTGGACTGATATCGCGGATTCCAATCGTGGCTAGGACCTGCTATGCATTGCACTGAACTCTACTACCTCACCCCCTTGATTTCGGTTTGGAGCAATTGACGGTCTATAATTTAGATCCCCCCCGTCCTTATCGCCGCTCATCGCATATATCGTTACAAAAATGGTGCATGTATCCATCCCCGCCAATGGCGCTATCATAGTGCACCGCAAGTTCGTCCACTAACGTGATCAGATACGGCACGTTCAGGTCCCCGATCACGCCCACGCCTTCATCATACCACACCTTGCCTTCTTCGATAGCCCAGCGCCACCGCTGTCCGTTAATTAGCGCTGCGCGAAGATGGAAACACGGCATGGCGTACCAGATATCGAACAAGTTCTTTATCTCGTGGGATCACTCGCTTCCACACGTTCTTGTCACTCACACAAAAGATGCGCAACGAATCCATCGCGTATGAGCCTACGCCAGGGCAGTACTTGCGCAATGCAGCGACCGTGACGCGATCGTCGGACAGGAGAGAAGCCAAAGGTACACTGGAGTCGTCCAGAGCTCCCCCGACGCTATGGAACCGAGCGGACATGACTTTGAGCCATCTTGCCCGTTTGTTATACAGCCCAAGCGGTCTGAGCAGTTCGATGAGCTCATCGTGTGGAGCTAGAATCTTCAAGTCAGTCCCGCCACAAAACTACAAGAGCATCCAGTCACGTAACGCACCGTGCACGAGATCCTCGGGAGTCGGCCAGCGCGACATGATCTTGCAAAAGACAGGAATTGCCGCTTTCCCAGTCGTCACGTTGAGTAGCCGGACAGCTATGAGCACCTTCCACGGGTCGTCTCGTACACACTCTGTTTCATCCATTGGTGTCTGAGATGACAGCTTCTAAGGAAGTACCCACCCTGTATGAGTATCGGCTTTAATCGTCTCAGCATTAACATGAGGTCGTCATATAGTGCGGGGCTATTGTACCATGTCGGGGTGCGTGTTGATTCGTCCAAACCATGATCTGCTACTCTGTTAAACGGGAGGTCCAGAGGAGGATACTCGGAATCAGAAGATTCGAGGTACACTGGGATTGGTGAAATAGGTGTCGGAACCGGTGAATTCCGTGGTATTGAACTCAGAGGCGATGCTCGGTCAAAAAATTTGGACGTCTTGACACATAACGTCGCGCTCGATTCCGGACTAGTAGATTCTTCACGTTCCGTAGGAAGGTATGGGTATGCAGCATAAGAGCTACTGTCGCGTAGTATGACGTCGCTATATGCGCGACTCATGGGTGGAGACGGATAGTGCGAAGATGCATATTTGGCAGCTTTGGTAGAGCGTGACCTGGCGCGGACTAACCCCCGAGGGGGCATCAGGCTGTGCGATACCTTCTTATTAACGATTTCCACCACATCCAACACGACATGCTTGCGATGAGATGAGGGAGTAGACGAGCGCGAAGGACTAGGATCCTGATCGCGAGCTCATCGTGCCTTGTTCATGCGCTGTCGCCATGTGCGTTCATCTAAGTTGGCCAAAGGTCCTACATCTTCCCTACCTCGGCTCCCCTGCTTATGTTTCCGAGGCAGGGAGCCTGTAAAGCATGAGTCAGAAACAAACCAATCTTCATGTTTCAAATTGGCACTGTACCACGACGAGAACTCAATGCACCACCACAGAACGAGACTGACTGCACGAACGAAACTGAGTGGGCAACGCGTCCTCGTTGTTGCAGGCTATGGCATCCTTCGCTGCAAGCTGGCAGCCGTTTCGAGGTTGACCGGAACTAGCAGAATCCGGGCTGTAGGCAAACGCGCGCTTCCATTGGATCGGGGACACCGGGACGGTTGAGACGTGGCTTGGGGTCGTACTTGGACTGGGTATGCTCATATCTTAAGACCCGACTCAAGTTGGATTAGTTAGATAGTTCGATATTAGCCCGGGCGCTTTGGGTTTAAAAGAAAAAAAAGCTATAATTCGGGCTCAAATTTGGGCATTTTTACGTAAAACGGGGATTCAAATATTCACGGGTGCTGCATGTATCCATCCCCGCTGACTCTGGCGTTATCAATGATAGTGCGTTCGTCCACTAACGTGATTAGATATAAGAAGTATGATAGTATCGGCACCTGCAGGCTCCCGATCACGCCCCGTGACGCCTTCATGATGCCACGCTTTGCCTTCTTCGATGGCGTAGGCGACTGACTCGGAGCGGTGTTTCGTCCTGTCAATAGAACAAGTCACCGAGTGGGCGCGGCATGGGAGTGCCAAGAGACGTCGAATTCCATTTTATGGGTGACCCAGCAATCGTTGCGTGATGTAGCGAGTAACTTCTTAGGTTCATTCCTGTTATGTGTCTACTACCTTTTAGGTTGACAGAAACGAACAGAATTCACTTTAGATTCTAGGTGAAGACATTTGTTAGGTTTAGGTCTCCACTCGGCGCGATTGTCCACCAGTACCGCATTGAGGTCGAAGTACACCTTCTTTTTCCACTCCGCCATCATCTTCGAGCAGGAAGCCTCCCTCCCCACCTGGGCACATACCGTTATCCAAAGAACACGAACGTAAGTTGGCCATAAAACTACTCGCGATAGTGCGCTCTAGCTCAGAGTCCGAAGGTCGACACAATGGCTTCGTACCCATCTAAGGCTAGATCATGGCCACCGAACACCCATACGCAATGCAATGTCAGGATTATAACGTTTCGAATCAGCGGTCTCCATATCTTGTTGAGCCCAGATCCAGACTAAATATATACTCTAACAATTATTTATGGTACGCGCTTCGGTTACCAAAGTGTCCAAAGAGAACATGATTTCATCAGAAAAGAAGTGCAGATATCAGCTGCAGAACCATCGTCCCTTCCTATAAATGTGTCCGGCCCCCAGGTCCATGGACTGAATCCTTCCACCATTTTTCTGCCTGAACCACTTGAAGCTTTCTGTGACACATCCATCAATCTCATGTCTGCCGCTTTGCAAGAAGCAATTGCCATTCCAGGCTATGTAATTGGTATGCCCGTTTGTTAGCAGTTTCAGGCTTAGGGAAATCAATATCCCAAAATTGTTACAGTTGCCATCATCACTACTGTGGGATACGATTATCGTGAGTCACGAATTTCGTTGCGACAGAGTGTTCTCAATTGCATTGTTAGTCCTTACTTTTCCGCAAGAGGTGTGTGCCACAGACTACCTCGTAGAGTTATTCGGTAACATGGCTTTTGTTCCTTGTAGATCGAACATATATGGGTAAGTAGAAACCACATCTATCAATGTAACATCTACCTGATAGGATTACAGAGCAGACCATGGACACGGGTGTCAACGCTGTTCGTTCTGGTGTGAAACAACCTTTTTAGAACATTATCACTGTCTGCGGCAAACTCAGTCTTTTTTTTTAGTCTCGTTATTGTGGCCTCATTTCTCTGGTGTGAGTCTGCTCTAACGGATGTAAACCACACTCTGACTGCAGGCCACCTGTCAGAACATTTTGCCTTAGTATGTTTTCAAAAAGTGACCGTGATTTTAAAAGTGACACCATCACCTTCAGAGAATGTCAGTTTTATGGCTGGTGGATCTGCAAACGTGAAGGTTCTTTCCTTCCCTTCTGATACTGATTGCCAGTAAGCTCACCAAGATATGTTATCACAGATGTAAGCATTGGGCCTTCCTCATTTCTGAGACTTGCTAATACAACCATTTTTATTAAATAGTTGTAAGTACACACACGTCTGACGATCGACCCCTCGCCAATCCTTCCAAGGTAGCGCGATAGATCTCATATATATTTGGTCATTCTATCTCTTTTGGGGAGCAGCCAATCGTGAGTTCCAGCATCGTTCACATCTGAAGAAGGCCAACTAAGGCGCTGGCTTGCAGTCGTGATGGTCCTTCGAGCATGGGCCATGTACGATCGATCTAGGGTAATCCTCGTTGTGCTTCTTACGCTGTATGTAGTGGAGATGGCACTCGGATTCATCCTAGCTGGCCTTTCCAGCGATTCAAAATATCGGCCAGGTTTGCAGATAGTCGCTGCACAGAAAGTGTACTGCGCTGACTGACCACAATTCATTTCTCGCTTGCTTGAAACTGCTCAGTGTCAGTGGTTGATACATTGGGCTCTTCATTGTGTTTATACAAATACGCCCAACTCACGAATACCTGGACGAAAGTGGTTATCATTTTGCAGATGATCTTTGGCG
>JBBPPG010000798.1:0-15490 GCA_038091855.1 Leccinellum luteum
CGATTGGTGGATTTTGGATACGCTTCCCTGGTGGGAAACATTCCCGAGGCATTGCAATATCTCCAAATGTCAACTACATGACCAGGAGCATTGCGCTGGGCCGCACCGGAACAACTTGATCCAGACACTCCATTCAGTTGTACCACCAAAAGTGATGTCTACTCGTTTGGATGTGTTGCTCCACAGGAAAGTCCCCTTGAATAGACTTATGAGTTGATACTGAACTCTCATAGGTGCTGTCGGGCAAGGTACCATGGTCAGAAATTCGAGGTGATATGGCTATTGCATTCCGATTAGCAAAGGGCGACAAGCCGGACCGGCCAACATCACGACCGATCGATGATTCGCACTGGAAATTAATTCAACAATGCTGGTCACAATTACAGGAAAGACCTGCCGTACAGACGATATTACTTTCCATCGAACGGTTCTTGAAGGAATGCTCGCAGTCCCCGTCTCTCCGCGAGTTGCTGGCGTCCAGTTCGAGTCTTACAGATGCAAATACGCTTGCGAATAAACCATCTTCTCTCCATCATTCAGAAATCCTTACGGACTATTCGGATAGTCATGCTGACCAAATTGCCGGTGACAAGGAGTGTCAGGACAGGTGCGTAGCGATGATGATTTTCTCACTTCCATCTCTTTCTCCTGACACACTGCCATTTATACTGCAGTACCCCTCCACTTCCCGAAATGTTGAGCGCCGACATGATCCGAGCAGGTAGTCGTCGCAAGTTGCTTTTCAGCGATTCAGAAAGCTCTGACTCGAATGCTCCTAAGAAAAGGCGGCGTTTGTAGAGTGTCAACGTCTCGTGCAAAGGTCCCAAGTTCCCAACCTCTGGCGGACGTGGAGTGTGTTATACTGTAAATCTTGCACTTGTGGCTAGATGCTTCTGTTTACTTTGCGTCATTGACCTATTGGAGATCGGGACGTCGTCAGCGCGTCATGTCTCGTGAGCATGGCAAGCATTGAAGCGAATAGTATTCGCTCCGCTGGATTCAACATGCCAACTAACTTGGGATCATCACAACAACAACCCTTATTTTCACGTACACCCCAGAAGCACTACGCTTTCTGTAATTGTTGTCGACTCAGCCTGACGTTTTCCTTAGTTAGGGTTAGTTTCGTGCGATGACTTTGTCTGATTAGATGAATCACACTCAAGCTCCTTGGTAATCTGATCTAAATTTTCCAACGGGTGCTATGGCGGCGTCATCTTCAAATTTCCCGTTCTGCTTGTCCTCCAGTAGCCGCTCGGCCCACGTCGTCCACACCACGTTCGAGTTTGAGCGCCTCATTGCATCCTTTCCCTTTTTGGCAGGGTACCCCGGGATTCCCCGAAGGTGCGATCCATATAACGCGTTTTATAAATTTAATTAATTATAGATACATAACCATCGATGAAACCGAGTTGACACGCTTACTCGCTCCACGCCGTCCGGCATCTTCGCGATTCTGGTGCGTCTTTCGATTCGTTGGTTCCTTTCATCCGTGTATGACCGATGAACGACAGACGTTCACCAACAATTTGCACACAGTTGTTATCTCTGGGTTATCACGTAACCGACGAGGGTTTAAACTATTCCTTAACCCCCGGATCCGGGAACATCGAGTGGGTACTACTACGACGTAGAGCGCATGAACGACGGCGGACGCTCTAGGGAACTGAGCAATGTTGCTGATGACTCGACAACAACAGGCAACGCGACGAGGATACGATGATGACGGTGTCACGGTGCGTATGCTCGCCTTATCCTCATCCTCCTCCCGTCCTCACTGTGTCTTCTCTCGCTCGCGCAGCAATCCAATGTGGCAACGCATCGATGCGATGACCCATCAACACGGCGACGCAATGGCATGACGGCGATGACGACGGTGGGCTGCGTCCTACTCATTCCTGATCCCTTCATCACCCTCCTTCGACATTGGAGCTGCATCCTCCGAGTGTCTGTGATATACAATGGGTACACTGTGCGTGTTCAATCGTGTGATTACTCTTGCAAGACATCCAATCCTTAACTGCAATAGTGGAACAAACTCTGTACTATCTCAGAGCGGTCGTTGGGAGCTGCGTAGTACGATTCTGTACGAAGTCCCTTTGATGACAATATTGGACACCGTAATGATATTACATCATGGGGGAAGTTCACGACATAAGCATCGAGCTTCCACATGATGTCTGCATTACTTTGTGTGAACACGTACTTGAGGATGAAGCAAAGGTAAGAGATATGACCGAATAGGGAATGGTAGGTACTATATAGTCCATCCATATGCATGACTTGAACTACCCGAGGACAACTATGGGATAAGATAGGTCACCGAGCAGCTTCATGAGCTTCATACTAGTAAGGCGTGGATGTGATTCTTTTGCTAGTGGGTAGTGAAGCCTAGGCAAAAATGGAGGTGTCACACTGGCACGGTGAAGGGAACTTGAACCGAGAATTCAAACTTGAAAGCTCACCGACAACCGCTGTACACATTGCTTTCATGACATGAACATTCAGTATGAAAGGATGATCGCCTGGCACACCGTAATATGCTGGTAGTAGTATTGCAGCCATGCAGAATTCTTTAGCAGAACAGACCCACTATTCCATACCAACAGTCCTCCACCAGACCACGAGGGGGAATTGTTCTGTGGCAGGCCCAATTTCAGGACCCCGATTCCTGCTGGTTACCAGTGTGGGGCGTAGATGCCCGTCGACTTTGTATTTGCGTCAAAATCCACTCCGTGATCAAGCAATTGCACCAGTAGATTTCTTTGACTGGGAAATCCAGAACGGCAAAAGTAAAACTAAAGTACTATTGGTAATAGTGATTGTCTGCCCAACCATTCTTGCCTTCCTTCCACAAATCCATGCAGCGGTCAGTATGAAGAACAAAAGAGGCCCTTTGGCCTGTATAGTCCAAATTGAAATGTGTGGATTCACTTGACCGGAAGACGACCACATCCCCACACCCTAGTTCCAAAACTAAGCCCGGTTCCACCAGAACCAGCTCCCCACCCTCAAAGTCTCCAACAGGAATCACAAGACAAATGTTTTTATCCAGATGATCCCTGTGTGCCTCAGTGCAGGCGTTGAGATTAACCACCAAAGACAAAAATGGCGCTGCCGGAGGTTCATACCCTCCAGGAAGTGAATCAACAAGTTCCATAAGTACTTCATACTCCTCTGGGAGGCGATTCTTCAACTAGAAATAGTTGAGTGAAAAAAACCTCTTTTTCTGCAGATCGTAATCGCCCACCAGATCGTGGATCCACTCCCAAAGGTTGTCAAACACCTTCAGTAATTTCTCATACCTATCTTGATGCTCAAAAGATTCTGTGGACATATAGGGGATTGCTTGTGTATGGTTCGTTTTAGATTTGTTGAATAACCGCAGTAGATGTGGATGGACATCATGAGGCGCCTTAGCTCCCTACCAGGATTGACGTTTAGTCCTCCGAGTCAATCCAAAGACCAAAAAAAAAAAACAGAACGCCGCTTACTGTGACTGTGTACCGGTTGTAAATAGCATAGTGAATTGTTTCAAAGCCTTCCGGGCCTTGTCTGGGTAATTCCCGGTTGGCCAGCACAGGCTCACCGTCAAAGGTAGCCAGAAATTTTTCAGCCAAGGAACTCTTGAGAGGAACAGGCATTTCAGAAGACACAAACACCATAATACCCCCGTCGCAATTTCGGATTTCAAAGCTTTGTCTATAAAATGGTCAATTTCTTGCGCTTACACATACAATTCACTTACTTTAGCATGTTTTTGACGGTAATGCCCAAGTAGGAACCAGCCTTCTTAATTCCGTGGTGGTAGAATGAATTGAGCTGTCAACTTAATATATCAGATTTTCTTGATGCTAAAGGTTAACACAATACCTGTTCTTGTAGAATGCGCAGTGAAGAGGTGGTGGGAGCATTCAACGCCCGCTGACGCTCATCATTGGTCCACTGAACATTAGTCACCCCTTCACACCAAGCATTGGGACGACGCATGTTTTCCTTGTGCTTGGGATCAAAGTTTGTTCGTATCAGGAACACATCTGTTATACATCAACTGATGGGAACCTGCACCCAAGATCCTGAGGGTGATGTATACTGCTGGCCCCCCGAGAGCACTAGGGGCCCATGGAGATTTGAGCCGATCGCATCCAAACATTCACACCACGCATTGTGGTCCCTTTCTGGTAGGTTAAAATTCCTAGATTATAATGTAAGGGCTACCGGACTCAGAACATACTCATATGTGCTTACTGTTGGCTGATAATATCTAGGAAGCGATCGCTGGCAGATAAATCCGTACAGTCTAGATCACCTTCCCAGTGTTTGGAGCGAAGGAAATCCTTGCAGAACAACTCTGCTGGGAGCATCAAAGGTATCAGTTGTCGGAGGTAAGCGATGGAGGGAATGATGTTATCCTTGATAAGTCCTGGTTGTTCTGTTTGGGAATGAAACTGAAATGTTCGTATAGAATAACATGGCTTACCGCAGGTATTCGGTTGCCGAAGCATTTTTCCGATGTTCCAAGGCAGCTGTCCCAGTAAGCTGTATACGTCTGTCCGAATATCCATAGATGCAATCAAGACCAAAAGATAGAAAGAACCACCCGCAGCAAGGTAAATGAGTTTGTGTCCTTGAGCGATCCAACGGGAAAAAGTCGAGAGCGGCGGTATAGACGGGAGATTAAGCCGTGCAATTTTCTCCTTGTGTAGTTTCCTCACACTCGTTATCTCGGGGGAGCTGTCCTGAATGCTGGGAGACAGTAGTATCAGTGTTTCACATCCTGATCAGGAGCAGCTCACTATTGACACTTGAATACCAATTGAACACGATTGAGCATCATCACAAAGTTATTATGTGAATCGCCTTGACATTGTTGGATCGTGGCCGCGAGGGAGTCGCCCAGAGCCAGTCCACCCCGGTCCATCCGACTCTTGAATTCCTCAGCCCATTGGGTGAGTTTGACCTTACTGATCCCAGACAAAAGGCCAATAAAGGAACTTGCGGAGTGATTGGCACAGTTGGCAAACTCGAGGTCGCTCGCCCATCTTGGCTCCTCGCTGGGCAAGGCCTGAGCGCTGGTTTTACTGCGCTTGCGGAGACGCTTTCCTCCACGAGAACATCGACCAGACATTACATTGAGTGGACAATCAGCTTCCTGGTGTTTCGGGGGCTCCGAATCATTTTCGGGATCGGTGTCTTCTGAATCCCACTCTTCAAGTAAAGCGAGCCAGCTGCTCCTTTTCCTTGCGGATGCCGAGTCACAGCCTTCCACCAGCGACAATAACTCTTCATCAATACAAAGTTCAGAGGTATGTTGAACTGGCGAGGTCGACGAAAAGACTGGTGATGGTAACTGAGTGCCAACGGGGGACAAGGCGTATTCCAGCTGTCGTGCTAGATCTTGGGTGTCGTGCGTAGTAGGTAGCTTGCGTACAGCAACTTGAAGTAACCGTATGTGGCTGTCACTAAGACGGAGGGTAATAAGCGATGCTGCCATGGAGGTCGAACGTAGACCAGAATACTACGCCCCGATTTGAAATTATATAATTGGGATTCTGCTGACGGGAAACCTAATTGGGTAAACGTCGGTAAGGGACTCTGAATACTTCCTGCCTGTGATCACCCAGTCAAAGGGTGCAGGGTCAAAAAGTGTAGTGCATGATTCAAAACAGACTACATGCAGTACAACTGTAGAGATCTGCACAGGTAAACCTGTGGGTACAATGCCCTAAAGGATTAGGTCCCCCATCCACACGGGGTGGGTCAGTACATTCATCATGCTCAACTTGAATCTTTACTAACCACAGCCAGAGTCTGCTATCTGACTGGAATTCGACAAGTCCTTTCTGGTATACATCCGATATCAGGACGGTCGTTTAATGTGGCAGTCGACCAAGGTTACGAAGGAGAGCTAACTTACCGCTAGGTTGCAGCGGCGGGTCACACGTTCACCAACCGTGGGAGAGTGTCTCACGAGTGAGACAATCAACGACGACGAGGGGCCTAACCACTTCGTTCCCTCCAGCAGCAGCCGTAGTGGAGCCAGGACGTCCCTCGTTGACGCCGCCACGACTTCGGGAGCGAATACAAGTACCTCATTCCGAACACATCGAACAGCCTCGTCTCGCCCTTGCTCACCATGCTGGCCTCTGCTTGGGTGGAATCAGCGCCTACCACGCACACCAATCCCAGGGCGTCCAGCACGCTATCCCCTGCCATCAATATCTCTTTTAACGTTAGATACGCGCTCCCTGGCTCCCCCCTCGTGCACTCACCGTGTACTCGTCCAGCTGCACAGGATTTGCCGGGAAATCCTCCTCAAGCACGTTTATCCGCTGTTCTCGCCGCATCTTACTCTGGATCGTCGGCACGTGGAGGATTTGCGTCGTCAGGTTCAACATCTCCACGACGATGGGCGACCGTTTTGCAGTGTACGAGTCTAGCAGGTTTCCAGGAGAAGTTGAGCTGTCAAGGGTAGGTGGGAGGTCGGGCGACGGATACTTTAGTGCGTGGAGATGAGATACGTTAGTGTTGGAGAAGACGCACGCCATTTTGGACAGTATCCCTGTCCTCCCACTGGATCGTGGAAAGTGAGAGGGGGGGACTTAAACGAAGCATATAAGAAATGCATTAGTGCGCGTGCTGAGCCATATCCGAGTCTGTGTTTCGGCCAGATTACGAAACAAGATGATCAGCGTGAGACCGACAGCGTGAGTTGTATAGTTGGGCTCACCTCCGGCGACAAGGACCCGCCCGACGCCAAACTGATTCAGCTGAGATTGGGTCTACGAGACGTTACTTGCCCAGAGGCTTGATCAAACCGTTCGGACGGGAGAGCTATCCTTGAAAGACCATTGGGGAGAGGAAGGGGGAAGGGGAACTTATCAGAAATATGTCTGAAAAATGACAATAACTTTGTGACGTTGACATTTGTGTCCAACTAATTTCGACCTGCGTTTGAACATCCTGCAGCATCTGTTTTCAAGGTAAGTATGACCTGGAATTCTGCCACGTCCATTGGGAAACAAAGTTCAGCCTGTCCACACACAAAAGAATTTATCAGTATTCAATCATTATTAGTATAGGGAATGACGAGAAAGAAAGGAGAAAGGTATTCAAGGGGAGCAATGCTCGCAAGTCGGTCGATTGGTCGCCACTGCAAAAAGAAAATCGGCTAAATTACAGCTGTCGTCGAAGACGTGGCTAGCTGGACAACTACGACGTTCCAAACCCCAAAAAAATCAGCGCGAAATATAGTGGCTGTGGCGCGCGATATACATTACTTCAGCGCGTTTTAGTCGTTTACCCGTGCGTGCATGCGATTTGGTGGTCACTAAGCGTACAAAATGAAAGGTTGATCACAACTGAAATAATGAGTAGTATTATAATTTAAACGGAAAATTTCAACTAGAGAATATAAGAGACGCTACAGGTAGGTAATGGCATGGGTAACCCCCGGATCGGAGGCCACACACATTCCCGGGGTGGGTGGGCCAGCGTGGATGAGGGCGGAGGCGCATGGAAATCCGTTCGAGTGTGGGTACAGGTACATCCTAGGGAAGATAAGCTCAACCAGCGACGCGCACTGCAACTCCAGGCGAGTTACAGTGCATGCCGCAAGTCGTTATGTTGTTCCCATCAGCAGGTTCTCAGTGCGGCGAGAGGGCAACAACGAGGTAAGATTTTGGTCCAGGATGGGACAGGGTAAGTTGAAGGCGGGCGAGGGCAGGAACAACTTGAGGAGGAGGGTACGAACGAGAGGGCAGAGGGATGGTGACACATGACGCGTGACGCGTGACGCGTGACGAGTAAGCGTGGGAACTGACACGTTGCTCGTCCACTGTCACATGTCACATGTCACTTGGCCTTGCTCCACTGAGCCGTCACCGTCACTGTTGCCATCCCGTCATGGTGTCTCACCTCAAGCTTCAAGGCTCACCGTAACATCATCACCCTCCCCCCTTTCTCACCAGTGTGTTTGCAAGACTCACTTGCACACACCATCACCCCCGCCCTTTCCCGCCCAGCGTGTCCAAACGGACGTGCATGCGCCCTCACCCTCTCCCGCCCAGTATGTTCGAACGGACGTGCACACGCCCTCACCCTCCCTGTGCCATCGCTTACCTGTAGCGTCTCTTGTACTCTTTAGTTATAGTTTTCCATCTGAACTATAATATGAATCATTATTCCAGTTGTGATCAATCTTTCATTTTGTACGCTCAGTGACCACCAAATCGCGTGCATGAACATTAAATCGCGCGGGTAAACGGCTAAAACGCGTTGAAGTAAGGGAGACGGTGAGCGAGCTGTGGCATGGAGAGGTAGGTGGTGATATGCACCACTTTCCCAGCGGTAGCAGGGCCGTTCTGGTTAGTGGCCGAGAGGAGTGGGTTCAAGGAAACAGATACATACCAGGCTCGGATGAACCAAGTGTCCAAGTTCTTATCCTTGCCAGACTGCTCATTCGACTGAGAGTTCTCACGCTCACATCACTATTCACTCATCTCTTGCTCTGCAACACACTGCAATGCGGTGCCGAGACGTGGAATCCAAACACCTTCTCTTGGAGCAGGCCCCGGCTGTTAGGTTTTCTTTTTTCGAGTATTCAGGCTGTGCTCCCATTGACAGAAGTGCGGTTGATGATCACGCAGATTCGGCGGCCGAGCGAGCGGTCTAAACTGAGGTGTGCCACAGCGGGGGATATTTAAGTATCAAGTCTCTCTAGTAGTCTCTCTCTTCCTTCCTCCCCCCTCTCTGTATGCTTGACGCCATCCAACAGACAAAGTCTACCTTTCTTGCTGATTTCAGCAGGAATTCGTCAGCCATATCCTTGTCCTCCGACTCTGATGCGAGCATTACCACCATCTTGAAGACTCTGAGGTCCCGCCCAACTCGCACATTTTCGTCTCCACTCTCTCGCAGCTCCAACTCACTACCCTCTCGGTTTGTT
This sequence comes from Leccinellum luteum, assembly GCA_038091855.1. NCBI lineage: Eukaryota > Fungi > Basidiomycota > Agaricomycetes > Boletales > Boletaceae > Leccinellum > Leccinellum luteum. Next base: position 8,948 of record JBBPPG010000798.1, read on the forward strand.
CGTCCACCGCCTGCATATCTTACCAGGGAGCTCGGCATATCCAAAGAGTCAGAGCATCAATCCCGCAAACCTTCGAAATCGCAAAACTCATCATGATCTCCCAACACGCATTCGTCCACCGGGGGTCTCTCCGAACACGTTCCACCGTGCGTATGAACAAGATGTTTAACATGAGAGGTGGTGTGAGCGCGGTACGCCCGCACAGGACGGGAATATGCTATCAAAATTCTGGACAAGAGTCACCTGGTTTGCAATGAGAAGATGCTCGTCGCTCTTGCGGAGAAGAACGACCTGGTTGAAGCTCGAGACTGAACCCCCGGGAATCATCCATCTACATAGGACCTTCCAGGACGAATGGAATTTATGTGCGTGTGCTGAATCGCTGCCCTGCCTGTGAAAAAGCTGACGAGGTGATGCAGTCTTTGTGTTGGACCTGGCACCGAACGGGGAGCTGCAATCGCGGATATCGCACCTGGGGTCGTTGTCATTGCATTATACAGCGCAGATCGTCGATGCTATCGAATACATGCCTGACAAGGACGTTATCCATCGGTACGTTCCTACCCTGCCTTGTGCGCTAATGGTATAATCACACGCATTCTAAAATGCCCCCGATCAGTGGCCTGAAACCGGAGAACCTCTTGCTCGATGGCGAGTTCCAGATAAAGGTTACCGATTTCGGAACGGGCAAGATTCTTCAAAATGGCCGCAAGTCACCCCAGCATGCTAGATTCCCGCTTAGCTCATTCGCATCCCCATAGTGGCAAAAGATCGCGCCAACTCGTTTGTAGGGATGGCTCATCCAGAGCTCTTGGAACACAATAAGACATCCAAGTGGTGCACCAGTGCCGCTTCCTCATCGACCCTGTAGTCCTCGCGTGTTCATGCATGACAGTTCCAACCTATGGTCGCTTAGTTGCATCATCTTCCAGATGATTGCTGGCAGATTCACTTTCAAGGGACTGTCCGAATACCTTATGTGACAAAAGATCAAGGTGCTTGATTACCCCTTTCCCCGAAGACTTCAATGAAGACGCCAAGGATCTCGTAAGCAAGCTTCTGGGTGCGCCTAGTTTTCCCTCTTTGCGCGCTTCAATTATCTGCTTGCTCACACCTCGTTGCTAAAATAGGTTCGCGCACCCCAACAATGGCTCGGTGCATCTCGCACTCCGGGATCTTTATCGCCACTGTGTGCTCATCCTTTCCTTGCGTCCATCAATGGGAGTACGCTCTTAACCGATCCACCGCCTGGACTCGAGCCGGGCCTCGTGAAAAAACAAGTCTATTTGTCAGATGGGGAGGAGACGCGATGGGACGACATTAGTGTCAGATGGGATGCGGGCGAGACCGAGGGGACCTTGATGATGGATGCGATGCTCTTCGGCCCCTCGGCCTGTCGACGGCGGGACAGCATATATAGAGGAGATTTATGACGCTGAGTGTAAGAGGTACATACTCAGGGATGCACGCGCGTTTAAACGAGTATCGCGCATCTTGGAGGAAGTTAGACCTACGGGTGAATTGTCTGATTATACCCTTGCGGCCGCCATAGTAAGTGGTACTCCGGTTGAGTCGAGAGCAGGTACGGGTGATCAAGACAACAGACAACGCATATGTACACTCGAACTGCGATGATCGACATTGCCAAGGCAGCCGAGGAGAAATTAACGTCTTTGTATACCACCACAATACCCAGATGTCAATGTTGTCCTCGACATCGATTGCGATACTTACACCTTCGACGATTCCATGGAAAGACATCGCCGCAGGGGAGCAGGGGGAGGGGAACGGTCGGGGAGGGATTCCTCAGACGGAAGCCTGGTTGACTGGTTGGCCACTGCATCTCTCTAGCTCGAACGGCGGCGCAGCCGAGTATTGACACCCGTCCAGGGCAATGGGCGGTCGTGTTGTGATGCAGATTTGTGAGTCCGATCGTCCATTCCTTGGTTGACGCTTAATAGACACCCTGAGATATAGTTCGTCACTGCTCCATCCTGGAGAGACGGTCCTGTTTAGCACACAGATGCCAGGGGAGAAAGCTGAGGCTTCTGATCAGCATGAGCGTGAAGCCTATCCGGCCCAAGAATAGGCACTTGGTGTTGACTACGCACCGGCTGTTGTGTGTCAAGCAGCGGCCGATGGGAGGTGTTCAAGTTGGGTTGAAGTCGGAACTGAGCTTGAGGAAGGATTCGGTGAGTACGAGCGTTGAGCAGGTCAAGGAGAAGGAGAAAGATGCCAAATCGGTCGTGGAGAGTGCAGAGAGAAAGAGCGAGCGAGAGGTTATCATTTTGACGGTGCGTGTTCGTTGGACGATCTGTGCGTTGTTTGCTGACGCAGGTGTGATGGAGTCTACAAATGCAGAAGGGCCAGAAAGACGAAAGGCGGAGGCTCATGATTACATACGCATGCTGCTTCAGGTCAGGAGCGACTTGACAAGCTTGACATCTGGTAAGTTAGTTCAGGTCCGGTGCTTCAAGGCCAAGGAACAAACAAAGAAGGTCACGAATTGTGGCATTACCATTAATGGGAGGACATTTCAAGTTCAAAACTTGCCAAAACACTAGAGTCAATTATAATCACTGCGGAAACGATATCTCTAGCGGTAGTAAAATAAACGGACGATGGGGTGGCCGCAAGCTGAAGGAAAAACGCACGAATCCGATATTGGAAGCACGATCTCTTTGTGTCACGGGATAGCAAGCGGATCGTAGCTGGGATGAGGATCAGCGGACGGGATGAAAATTATGACTTATTCTGACGTAATCCGACATATGGAATAGCCCAGGTCGGATTGTTCCCGACGACCCCCACTTGAGCTTGAGCGCTTGAACTGTGAAACAAGTCAATCTCAAGTCTCGATACAACGGCACTTCATTCATTTCCGAGTGACTCTTGACGATTTGGAATGTCGCCATCCTTTGCGTTCTCAAACTCCGTGGATACAATTCAGCTATGTGCGTCAGGTAGCCACTCTACTAGGTCTACACCCTCCAGTACCAGGACAGTTCGGACAATAACCTCATCGCGAACCCCTTCCGTCGCTTCCAGTACTACCTCCATACATTTCTCGGACGACCAACGGTTTGTAGAGGACAAGCTTGCCAACATAGATTTTGATGCCATGGAAGCCATGCGGCAGACACCTGGCGTTCAAACTCCTCGCCATGCCAAGAAAGCGACGCGTCTCAATAAAGATCGCTGCTGCTCTATTATTCAAGCACTCCGAGCACGCTCATTCGGGCTTCGCGTCAGTCAAATGTGAACCTCAGATTTCCCACACCGTTTACTAACCATTTCAATAGACTTTCAAACGACATCACACCTGAACAGTTCCAGTAATAGCAAGAGAGAAAAATAATCACATATACCCCAAGCAAGTACTTCCATGGTAACCCTGTGCTATGATTCTGACTTCTCAAAGGTTGTACTACGACCCCGATCTCTTCCGTATCACCACAACGGTTCCCACTGTAGTTCACGAACTTACCATCAAATTCTTCACAAACTGTGTCAGAGAATTGGTGGCGCCATACGAGTCACGTCGGATGCGTGTCTCGCATCTCCAAAACTCCAAAATCGTTGGGGAAGAAGACATCCGGAACGTTAAACTAGACATGCGTCTTGATTTAGAGCCGCGTTATGGCATATACGGTGACCCTATCACTGTTTGGGTTGGGGAGTCTGGGTATAGTGGATCACGCAACGAAATGGAGCGGAAGCTCAATCAGACCATACAAAACGCGCCTTCGATTAACGCTGTATTCATGATCACTATTCAAAACTCAGCGTCAAGCAACAAGTATCCCCCTCGAAAACACCACCTACATTCTGAACCTCTCCTCACCATGTCGGCTTTCCGTGGTCCGCTAGTAAGGCCAGTCACAACGTTATCTGACGTCACGGTCGAAAATGTAGTCTGGGGTGCCATCAAGTTGGTTGAAATTTTTGTTAATCCGTACGCTGCACGCGGGGTGAGCATGCCCATGTTACGGCTATCTCTCTCATGGTGTTGACTATTTATCGCGCAGCTGTTGCACCCTCAAATCGAGATTGAAAACACCACTCGATTACTCAACACCGCCTCTAGACGACTACTCATTATCATCGCTGATATAATGAAGGCACATGGAGATAAGGATCACACCAATGTTTACGACGCTGCCGAGACGGTGACATTTCCAATCGATTGGAACTTTTTTTTGGAGGACATACAAGGTGCCCTTTACGAGATGGCTTTTTACCGTTACGAAAAGTGGCACAACAAAGGATGGAAGCCTGAGGACCCCTCCCCCAGCTCAGCGAAGTGGTCGAATTGACGCCATAAGTGAGTGTTGCGCTGCGGAGTGGAATGTTTATGTTTTCCGTTGTCGACATAAGTTATGTGTACCAACACAAGTAGGTAGTATGTACGAACTGTTTACGATGCACACTTTTCCGGCACAATGACTAGCGTCGCGTATTTCCAATTGATAACCCATTAACGGACGTAGCAGCGCGCATGCGCCAAGTCCCCGACTCCACTCATTTTTTGCTTTTTATCCTCTCCCTATAGTTATTTCTGGTATGCTTCCAACACCACAAGCAGGCTGTTCAGAATCTTGAGCCCAATCCTGAATGCTATCAAGGAATATTTATTTGTTTGTTTCCCTTTCTTTTTACTTTGTCCGTTCACTTTTCTGATTTTAGGCAGTGACATTCATCAGGGTGCCATATGGCCAGGTTTTCATTGCCTGCATGTTGATTGCGTGAGTTCAGAGTGTCTGATGCATATGCTTGTAGTATTTACAGACGAGTCTACTTTGAAAAAAATTGGAAGCTCATCGTCACTGTAGCCAATTTTTTCTCATCAAGTTGTAGAGTTTTTCATGCACATAGCAACTAGTGTGTCAATATACAATAGTCAGAGTTGCACAACCCATTACTGTGCCTTGATTTCTTCCATTTGTTGATCTTGATCAGCATGTACAGTATGTCTTTGGTGGAGACTGTGAGTCTCTGACTGGCGTGGACAGCACATTCACCAATATCTCCATTATGTGAGCCTGATGCTTATAGTGAGCACACCTAAAATTTGGCCCAACAGACCTGTCTGATCACACTTTCCATGTAGTACAAAACCATGGTATTTCTCAGCTGTGTTTGGACAAGATTCTTTCTGAGTCTGCAACCCAGATGTGTTTCACTCTTCTGATGAAAACAAAGATGAAGGCATGGTTCTTGTCACACATGGAGTTCTTCAGCTTGGAGCTCTGACTCAGTTTACTGTCATGAAGCTATACCACAGGGTCTCCAATTTCAAAGGATACAATCCATCCTTCAATGCAAATATTGACCCCACTCACAACAATAAAGGGGACTTTCACAAAGGCTTCAACATTGGCCTGGGATGGGAAGAAATAGAATCAAAAGCACACAATGAGAAGAAGGAGAAAGATGGCACAATGGCAGGCAGGAACATATGGGCCAGGATATGGCCCCCGGGTGACTATCCAGGGCTCAGAGAAGCTTGCCTTGCTAGTGGATACCAGTAAATCATACTGGTATGATTGTATCCATGTTTGCTTATTATGTTTGGTTTCTAGTCACACTGCAATTGGCATTGGCAAAACCTTGTTTCCGCTATTTACCCTCACACTTGAATTGCCTTTATCAAGGTTAGGTCTGGGGGTGAAGCACAGTGGTGCTACGGTACGTGTGGTGAAACTGCACTCCTCCCGAGCCTTCGGCACGCTCAGCACTTTTCAATAACCATACCGCTGCAAGTCCTTTTGAAAAATGTTGAGGGCTTCAATTACCTCAATACTGAGCCCCATTGCAGCATTGGAATTCATGCTGATTGCGCACTGAAGTTGTTTGATCTCTTCAACCTTAGTAGCAAGGAGTTGAGGGAGGTCTGGCTGCGCACGAAGGATCAAAATTTCCCACTGGGCTGGGCGAAATGCACTCACACTGTCGCTAGAATTTGGCGCCCTCAAGTGCTCTGGTTGAAGCTGAGCAACCTCCGCACCCGCATTGGTGCTCTTTGACTCGGCTGCTGCGGAAGAAGGCGAGCCCCATTGCAATCCAGGCCTCTGCCGGTACATGTCGCGGGATGCTGGACTCGTAGGCTTAGCGAGAGGCGGCTCAAAGTGGCTGGCAGAAGTAGAACCTCATTGCTCCGAGTCATGGCGCGCAGCGCAGGGCGCTGGAACTTGGTCGGGAGGAGGCAGAATGAGATCGCTGACTAGCATAGATCCTGGTTGCACCTTGCGTACATGCAGAGAAGACCCGAGTTTGTTGGGGGATGCTTCCAGGTTTTGCTTCTCCTGTTTACCGAAGTTTGCTTTGGCCTTCTCAAGATCTTCCGAGTCACCGCAACCATCTATCAGTTCTTTGGACTGCCGTTTCCGCTTCGACTTGGGGTTGGCTGGCCACTTTTAAACCCCTTCAAAACCTCATTCAAGTGGTGAGAACTGTTTATCATGACATATACACTTTGTACATACACACAGACAATATGTGAGGAAGGGGGAAGGGAGGGAAATGGAGGGAAAAACATTCAAT
>JBBPPG010000799.1:0-15487 GCA_038091855.1 Leccinellum luteum
GACGTACAGCGGGGTCTCCTATAGCATTCTCGACCCAGGCGAACCACCAGTCGTCCATGGTGTCAACCGGTGAGTGCGCTGATACATTTTTCCAGCATTCATGATTATTGTTTATTGTGCGGATAGCTTTCCTGCCACAGATAGCGTCGGTGGAAGCTCCAAGATACCATCCATCGTCTATTATGATCAGGAAGGCGTCCCTCGTGCATTCGGTGGCGAGGCCACTCTGGAAAGTACGTTAGAAAAGGCGGAAGACGAAGAATGGGTCAAACTTGAGTGGTGAGTTGTCGTACTTTGTCGAGCAGTCGCCCACGGTCCCATTGAATTGCGCGACCGAACTAGGTGGAAACTCCATCTCAGACCCAGAAACATGCCAAACGACCACGTTAGCGATCAAGACATCCCTGCACTTCCGCCCAACAGGACCGCCACCCAAGTATTGGCAGATTTCATGCAGTATCTCTTTGAATGTGCAAGGACCTACATCCAAGAAACGCACGCGAGCGGGCGTGACATGTGGACTTCATTCGAGGACAACATTGATTTCGTTCTCAGTCATCCAAACGGTTGGGAAGGCCCGCAACAAACACAGATAAGACGGGCAGCGGTCCTTGCAGGCTTGGTCCCTGATTGTCCCGAAGGGCAGGCTCGGATTCAGCTAGTTACCGAAGGCGAGGCGAGTCTGCACTACTGCCTGAGCACTGAGAAGACAGCTGGATCATTCAAGGTAGTGTCCGAGTAGCTTGTGTTTGACCCAGGTGGCTGTAATTGTCTTTTCTAGGAAGACCAAGGGATCATGGTCATTGATGCCGGCGGTGGAACCGTTGATGTCAGTTCCTATTACATGACAACGTCACCCCTCACGTTGCAAGAAATCGCTCCTCCAGAATGTAGGTAACAATTGCATTGGATTGCTGGTACTAACGAACTGGATTATAGGTCGCCTGCAAGGCGCAGTATTCGTTACCAGACGCGCTAAGCAGTTCCTCACAGGTAAGCGAATGAAAATATGCCCTTTACGACCTTTACGATCATATTCTTGTAGAGAAGCTGTCAGGTTCCAAATTTGGGACCGAGGAGGATATTGCTCAAATGACGAGCGAGTTTGATAAAACAACGAAGTTGCGTTTCAGCAATCCCGCTGAGCCATCTTACATTCGTTTCGGAACTGTCAAGGACCGCGACCTAGCGTTCAACATCAAGTCTGGGCAGCTGAAAATTCCGGGGTAAGAAATATTTGTGTTTTGTCGCTCGCCTATTCACGATGTCTGCAATCCAGAACCGATGTCGCAACCCTCTTCGAACCCTCTGTAACAGCGATCGTCACCGCTTTGGAAAATCAGCGAAAGCTGGCGACTAAACCGATCAATGTAGGTCTATGTACCCTCGCCCGAGATGCGAAGAGACTGACGATCGTCAGTCCGTCTTCCTCGTCGGGGGCTTCGCCGCGAGTGACTGGCTCTTTGCGAGGCTACAAGAACATATCAAACCGTTAGACCTCAATTTCTGTCGCCCAGACAGCCATACGTAGGTTGCTTTTCGAAGCCGCCTCCTTTTCATTAGGTTGACTCGCGAACGTCGGACAGCAATAAGGCTGTCGCGGACGGCGCGCTCACCTTTTACCTCGACCACAGGGTTTCTGCGCGCGTTGCCAAATTTACGTACGGAACACGATGCGCGGTAGAGTTCAAGAAGAACGACGAGCAACACAAACTGCGAGCTGCGACCGCGGTCCCGCGTCCATCGGGGCGCATGGTCCTTCCGAACGCGTTTAGCGCGATTCTGTACAAGGTATGTTGGCCTGTGGCTTTTCCTAGGTGGAGACTAAAGTGGAATGGTAGGGAACGACGGTGTCGGAAGCAAAGGAATTCCGAAAGGACTTTATCACAGAATCCGCAGAGAGGACCTCCTGCGACACGATCGCTACGGAGGTCGTGTGCTACCGCGGTAACTCGAACAACCCCCGCTGGACGGATTCAGAACCTGGTAAGTTGATGCTTTGTTGCGATATCCGACGCCAGCGCTCAAATCGTTGCCATCGTACCAAGGGATGTTCTCCAACCTGTGCACGGTTCATGCGGACACGTCGCAAGTGTCCAAGACGCTCAGTCCTCGACGTGGTTTTGCAGGATTGCAGTTCTACAGACAGCAATTCAGTATCGTGTTGATGTTCGGTATGACGGAATTGCAGGCGCAAATTAGCTGGATGGAGAACGGCGAGGAGAAGAGGTCAGCGGCGTTTCCAGCCTCGCTCGGTCTGACGGCATTAACTGACACTCGACTGACAGGGGCCCAGCGACGGTCGTGTTTGATCAGATTGTAGAGGAGATCTAAAATATGCATTGTTGACTAGCTTCGGTCGTATTCGATTTGAAGTGACGGATGCTCTGCCACCCGTTCTTCCTCCTTGTCATGTTTGACGGAATCCAAGTTGCCCCATAAATTTTCGTAGAACGGTTTGGTCAGTCCCGCCGTTTGGCGTGCCTCGACGTTGAAGGGGCCCTTGATTTCGCCTCTCCATCCTCGCCTAACTTCCTCTCTGAACGTGACGATCGGTTCGACGCCCTGCTGGTCGCACAACCACGTGAACCAGCGGTGGCCGGACGTGACATGCGTCACCTCGTCCGCATGAACAATCTCGAGCACCTTGACAGTCTCGGCGTCCCCAGCGCGGCGGAACCGCTCGATCGTGCCCGGGTTAACGTCGAGCCCGCGCGCCTCGTGGACGAGGTGGATGATGGCGAGACGCGCGCGGAGCGAGTCCGCGGTGACGGTGGCGGATTCCCAGAGGCCTGCGTGCACGGGAAGGGTGCCGTAGGGCGTCGAGGGGGAGACGGCGGCGAGTCTGGAGACAAGGAGCGAAAAGTGTTTGGATTCGTCGAGCGCCATACGAGAGAAGTCGGAGAAGAATGCTTGGGGGATGGATGGGTGGGTGGGGCCGAAGCGTACCATGATGTCCCATCTGCAATGGAGGGGGAGGGAACGTCGTCATCCTAGCGAAAACATCAAAGGATTGACGTGCTTACGCCAGGTCGATTCTACATGAGAGACGATTCAGCCTCATCCAGAGGTTTATACCAGCTTGGTTCTACTCACGCCCATTGTTCGATGTTGGCCAGCGCGTGCAACATGACCGCTGCGCTCTTGCGCTTCCCGAGCTTCCTCGGATCGACCGTGTTTCGTGTATAGTTGTCGTCGCGGGGCGGGACGGCGGGCGGATTGGGAACGTTCTTGAATTTGTGGCCGATCGATTGGAGTTGACCGGTGCGGAAGAGGTGCACGGCGTGCCTGGTGCGTTCTACCTTTGATGAGGGTGAACAGATCTACGCAGACCAAAAGAAAAGTAATATGGTTTACCTTCAGTGTAGGATTAGCGGTGTTCAAGATGACCACTGCCCATTCCATCAGCGTTGATGGGGGGTTCTCAGTGGGGATCAGCGGTTCGTCCTGGGTAGATGTTGGCGGACTCAGCGGACTTGGTGAGGCCGAGACAGACACGTTTGGTGGGGGGTCAGCAAAGTCTTTGAGAGACGTGAGCCGTTTGTCAGACAGGACCGCATAGAACCACCTTCCGACACGGGTCGTAGTTCGACCAAGCTCCACTGCGTACCACGCTCTGGCTCTTTGATCCAAACCATGTCCGCTCCACTTGGTTCATCAGCGACCACTTTCACTTGATAAGTGCATGCGCGAAGCCCGGTCTCGCTCTCGCCGGTTCGCATGTCGAAGTCATATCTGATCAACAGTTGAGCATATACAAGCTGTTATTCGTGTTTTGAAAACAGACCTGTGCCATGGACACACTGCAACGACGCCGTCGTCGCACTCTTCGATTTCCGCATGGGACATGTCCGCTCCGAGATGCGGACACGCGGATTCCATCGCATAAAGCTGATGATGATTGTGCGATCGAAGTGACTCGGCATCATCGCCTGTATCGCGTATCGAAGAAAGACGGAAAAGGATCAACGACTGGTATCTGCCCTCGACAGACCGAAGTGTGAGTAGAAATCGACTGTGGGACAAGATCTTGTCGAAAGGAGAGACTCTGATCGTATGGGTGATGAGAGTATATCAAAGTGATCTACTTAGTACTAGGCACTACTCACAGGACATATCCATCCATGAGAGGAGCGAACTGAAGGTTGTCTTGTGACCTACTACATCATCGTAGCCGTGAGAATTGTACATTCTCCCAGTACTCTGCGGAAAAATCTCGGTCTGTATGCACCTGAGTAGCCTGCAGCGTGACCCATGGCGTGTATACCTATAAGTTTATAATCCACTGACTCGCACTCCTTCCTTTATACCTCTTTCTCCCTCGTCGACATGGCTACCTACAAAATCCTGGTCGGATCGTACACCGATTCGATCCACACACTCGAGTTCAATCCATCCGGTAGCACGCCTGCGCTCAAATATCTCTCTAGTGTCGAAGTTGGCCACCATCCCTCGTGGATCGAATGTCACCCGTCCGACAAGTCGTTGATATTCACCGGTATTGAACAGGCGGACGGCAAGATCGTCCTTGTCAAGTACGACGAGCATGGCAAGGGCCAAAAGATCGACGAGGCGACGTGCTCGAGCGGTGGGGCAGACCCATGCACGCTACTTGTCACCGAAAACGAACTCATCGTTGGAAACGTGAGTTGAGTTTGTGTACGAATGGTTGCGGATCTCAAACCGATCATGTTACAGTACTCTGGTGGCACTATCGCAACGCTCCCGATCTCCACTAGCCCGCCGTACACCTACCCCGATAAACTCTGGACCCTCGCGTTGCCGTTTGAAGCCGGAAAGTCAGGCCGGGACCTATCTCGCCAAGAAGCATCGCATCCGCACCAGACCGTGTTCAACCCGCTCAACACGGCAGAAAAAGAGCTCCTCGTCCCCGACCTTGGCTCCGATAAAGTGTGGCAGCTTACCAAGGGCGCAGATGGCCGCTGGGGTATACGGGACTTTGTCACCGCCGAAATCGGCAGTGGACCGCGACACGTCGCGACGTACGGTACGTACATGGTGCACATGCATCTGCCCCCGCAGCTGATCGTTATTCACTGTAAGGAAATACGTTATACATCCTGTTTGAGCTTACTTCCGAGCTTGCCGTGTACAAGTTCCGTCCCCTGACCCATCTGTCCACGCTGTCGACCATCACGGCGTCGCCGATTCCGAACCAAATGAAGGCTGCAGAGATATTGATACCAAAGCCGAACCCGTCGTTCCCCACTGCCTACATCTATGTGTCGAATCGAGAAGATCCACACTCCGAGGGTGACACGATCGCCATCTTCTCATTGGAGGAGGGAGAGGAACGACCTGAACTGGTGAGCGAGGTGCGCACGGGGCTGCGGCACGTTCGCGGAATGGCGTTTGGCGGAGAAGACGACAGGTGGCTTGTCGTCGGTGGTGCTGGAATCCAGGCAGATAGCTCGGAGGGTGCGGGGGTCAAAATGTACGAGCGAGTGGAAGGCGGCAGAGGACTTCGAGAAATCGCTGAACTCGACAAAGCTATTGGAAGTACACTCCGTGGGACTGACTTCTTGTGGCTATAGTTTAGAAATCAAGTGATATGGATTATTGTTACAGCGATGATCCAGCGACGCAGCGTGGATACCGACGATATATACTCATCTTATGATCCCGTTGTCTCGGAGCCTCGCAAGTTCCTTTGTGTCCGACTGAAGTCCCTTCATCAAAATGTCGTCCGTATGTTCCCCGAGGTCGGGACCAGCCCATCTCGTCTTCGCCCCAGACCCTTCCAACACCGGAAAGACGCCCGGCATCTTGACGTTCCACCCACTGCCGTCCGCTCCACCACCGACCCACACGTCCTCCACGGCCCCACGCGCCTTCACCTGCTCGTTCTCCACGATTTCCTTAACGCCGACGACGCGGCCAACCGGAATGCCGGTCTTGTCCAGCACGACCAACACCTCCTCTGCCGGGCGCACCTTCGTCCAGCCCGAGATCGCTTCCTCGATCTCTGCCTGGCGGTTGACTCGCGGTGACGGTTTTGCGCATAGTCAGGACCAACGAGGTCTTCACGGCCGATGGCGCGCATGAGGCGCGCATACAGCGTGTCCCCGTTTGCCCCCGATGATGATGTAGGTCGGGGAAGACGGCGTTGCAGGCGAGGGTAGACAAGGGTATGTGTTTGTTGGGACGATCCCTGTCACAGAGGATCTAGTACACGGACCGCGAACCTTGGTAAAAGTAGAAAGTAATGCCGTACATATCTCAAGATCGTTCCCTTTCCTTTGCAACAGTGCTCTGGTATGATTTCTTCCATGGGGTTCCTTGAACATATTATCTGGCAGGTGGGTCAGCTCAGGTCGGATTTCATGAAAAGATCGGACGAGCAGGTAGAAGGCCGGTGTATACATGGATATCATATACAACTAGTATAGTATCTGCGGGTCGTAATGTTGAAGGAAGGCGCGTTAGCTTGGAAGGACGCATTATCTTATGGTGAGTGGAAGTTGAAGGTACTAGGCTAAGTGTCTTCCTTGCTCCGACTGCTAGCACCTCAAATTGTAGCAGGATCTCGATCATCGATTTGTGTCGGCAATCACAACGCGCTGATGTGTGCATCTCGAGAGAGGTCGCTCGTGTCTCTCTGAACCGATAAAAAAGGTATATACCACTCACGAACATCATCCCCCACCTCGGAAAAAATAAGATCGACACGCTGACCCGTAACTACAGCGGTGGTGGTCAGTGATATATAAAGATGTGAAATATATGACCAGGGCATAGGGTACAAGTGCAGTGATGTCCAACAGTAAGTGGGCTACTGAGCACTGAGCCTTCTATTTCTTAATCGAACTTGATGGCTTGCTATAAAAATGAGCGAAGTATTCAATAAGCAATCCCTGGATGTGAAGCGGAAGAACAAACATACCCCGTGAGATTTTTTTGGTCCAGACAGCCAGAGGGAAATCCGCCTAAAGAAAGGAATCTTCATCTCTTTCATCTCCTCGAATGTCTTCTGTAACCGCCCGTTAATTTTTTCGTATTCTTCCTGCAGACTCTTGGCCAGAGCTGGGTCGCTTTGACACCTTGCTTCGTCCGCGAGCTCCTTGAGGGTCTTCCTCTGCTCTACCAAGAGTTGCCGGAAGCGGGAGTATAGAAGCTTGCCTGCCTCCGTCTCGTTTAGACGTTTGCCTTGTTCCACAATTTCTTCTTGAAGAAGCAATTCGTCGCCGTCATCCCCGAGAGCTAACAATTCTCCCACGATAACCTGTGCAGAAGCAGAAGTATTGTCGAACTGTTTGACAACCGCGCCTTCATCTGTGAGTTCCTTCCAGAAGTTGTCTTTGAGCTCCTGCTCCCTTTGTCGGGCAGCCCCCTGGTTCCTTTGCCTGTCCCACATAGTTGTGACCAGACGAACTCGATGTAAAGGAAGGTCGCCACAAAGTCTACCAAACATCTGAAGGTTCTTGTAGGCAGTACCAGACATGCGCTTGTCGGTAATTCGGTGGAGATAGGCTATACCATCGACTCTGATTGTCCCTCCATTCGGATAACTTTGTATACATTAGGTGCGGGAGCTCGAAAAATGTAGATCGCAACATACCTCTGCGTGAGCCAGTCGGCGATTACCCTCAAAATATCGGAATCTGACCGATAGGTGTCGTCGAAGCCAGGTGTGTCCACCAATACAATACGGAGACCAGGGCGGTGGATAACGTATGGGGTGACATCCTTGGTGTCGGACTTTAGGTTGCGCGCGTTGCGCGTCTCTGCCAGCCCGGCGAGGTGGCTGATGAACTGGCCATCTCTGACATTAAGATTTGACGTCTAGAAAACCACGGACCACCCACATTACTCTTCCCAGCACCAGTCGGGCCCATGATACTGTCGTGAATATGCTTCAGTTGCCTACTTATCACCAGGACTACAACTACTCACACAATGATGAAGTCTTTCGGATCCGGCTTGAAGCCACTTTTGCTCATAGTATTGAGCATAAGAATTGCTGACAGTTTGTGTTGCTGGTTAGACGGGGCGAAACGATGTCTTCGGGCTCTCCAACAAAGCAGTACAATTTAGGTATCCTGGCATGTTTGTTCGGCCCCCCAGCACATGCGGATTCATGATCTGGGTTGTATTCCCTAAAACGTGTGAGACTTGATGAAAAACGCGTGTCTGTACACCTTGCGAGATATCATTTCTTCAGCGTGCGGTGCCCTCGAATTTCACGCCTGGCGGTGGTGGCACGGGATTGATTGATTCGAGCCAGCTTTCGGCTGGGGCGGCTGGGGAGATATACACAGCTGTTAGATGGGCCCACGGAGTTCGACTTACATATGTTCTCACGCCACAGAGCCGCCAGTTCTAGAGAGGAAGTTGTCTGCGCATTACACGGAGGTGCCCTCTACCCCGTGTGTGACAATGTCCAATGGTTTTTGGCCTGCATTGTTCGGTAAGTCTGCTATGAGTCGAGACTCGAGAGCTGGTGGGATGTGACCACTAGTGTACTAATCGGCTCCATCAAATGTGGCGCAGATTCTAGATGAATGCAATCACGGTCACATTATCAAACTTTGGGTGCATCATGATGTAGCTCCTGTTCTCATTCTCAGCTTTTAGTTACCCGGCCTGGGTGCTTCGAATGGGAGTGTGTTGCCATCCAAGCACCTGTCTTCCACTTCCATCAGCTTCACTGGCAGCATCTCATCCACACTAGCATCTCACTGTCCATCTGCATGCTGTATAGCCTGTAGTGCCTGTAGCCCTGCTGCCTCCTGGCTCTGATGATCACTACCACCTTTTCAGTCTCAGTCAGTGTATGTGTCATTTCTGCAATACTATATTCAAGTTGTGGTGGCACCAGTGACAGTGCTTGTGCTAGTACTGCCAGTGCATCAGGGGCCACAAGGATAGCTTCAGGGAACATGGGTGGCTATTTATCATGCCTGCTCTGACTGGCAGCCTCTGCCTCTGCCTCTGCCTCTGCCTCTATATCCTCTGTCAGTATTGATAACAGGGATGTACATGCAAGTTGGTGAGAATATGGTGCAGTATTTATTTTCATCTTCAGTTTTTCATTCATTGGTTGAGTTTGATGTATGGGGACAACATTGTCTTGTTTCTTGTGCATTCTCTGAGTCTCTTCGTTCATGTTAGTTCATATTCCCTACGGGTATGGTTGGACTACCATTGATTTTGCTACATAGTATCTCTATACAAACATGCAATTCATGGTATAATAGCTGTAGGTGCATACAATGGATATATTTTGAAGTATTTCTTGTTATTACAAATTATTTTTCTTTCCTTTCCTGACATTCTACTTTTTAACCTAACTTGAAAATAGCTTTTTCTGATTTTCAAATTTTAATGCCTTCATTGATACAAAATAGAGCAGTTATTGAATGGAATATTGAAGATATGAGATGATTTACATACTCATCAGATTCTGAAGAATAACTTTCACAATCATCTCAATTTTTTCATCCTCAGATATTTTGCCATATTGAATGAAAACTTCCTTCATGGCCAGTTTCACCTTTGCAGGTATGTTTGATATCTTGTACTTTTCAATAGCAGACTGGAGTGGCTGAGAATCCTTTTTATGGAACAAATAGAAAGAATGCTCTAGAATAAGCAATATATCTAAAAAGTAAATTTATTGTGTAATTGGAATATTTTACAGAAAGAAAGAAAATACCAATACTACTGAGAAGAATTTGCTGCCATGTACCCTGTGGTCTTTGGTCCAACTTTGATATAGAGTGAAATGAAGAATGAATTTACCATATGATTAGGTTGCAGAATGTGAGATTGATTTAGATCAATATTAGACTTAATAATAATAATAATGAAATATTACAATCAAAGGCAAAAGAATGAATCCACATACCATCTTGTTGTGAACAATCTGGATTATTAATTATATTAAAATATAGAAAAATCAATGAATGATATTCACTGTCTATAAAGATGAGATAAGATTATAATTTATTGTATAGTTAGCACTCACAGACTAAGAGAAATATAACCAAATTATAGCTCAAATATTAAACTTTGGCTACAATAGAAATCAAATCGAATGAACTGACATCCTGTAGGTATATAAGCAAAAATTAATTTATGTAAAGTATGATTTTAAAATCAACTTACAGCCTTTAAATTATGAAGCAGTTGGTAAGTAAAACATTATAAACATAAGATAAATAATATAATACCTTCTATTAAAATGGTAATCATTCATTATTAGTAGATGATTCTTATCCATTTTATGATATGAAATATACCTGCTATAATCATAAAAAATGAAATACAAGATTATTATTATTATGTAGATAAATGGTGAAATATGGCTCACAGTCTGTGATCAATTGAATATAAATAGATGAGTGTTAATTACAATGAGGATTGAAATATTTTATAACAATTGAATGCTCACTAGCTATGTAAATAAGCAAGGCACAAGTTAAGTCATTATTTAAAATACAAATAAATAGCATGCCTTCTATAGATGTGAAATTAAAAAAAGTTAATGTAAATGCACTTAATTATCATTTTTGAGAAATATTTCATAATACATAACTCACATGCTGTCATTTTTGAAGTAGGATGAGAATATAGTATCATTGTGATTGCCACTCTTTGAATCATTCCATTATATAAAACTTACAAACTGATATTTTTCAAAGAAAAATATGGAAATGATATGTGATTCAGTAACATAGCCATTAAATCTCAAGGACATTCCACAAAGCACTACTCACATTCTATTTCCAGAGTAGAATATATATATGGACATAGCTCATCAGAATCACTACTCTCTAGCAGACTTCACAATGTACAACTCACTTTCTGTCATTTCCAGAGTAGAATAATGAATGAATGAATATAACACTATCATCATTACCATTATTCAGCACATTTCACAATGCATAACTCACTTCCTATTATATCCAGAACACAATTAATAAAGAGACATGACATCATCAGTATCACCAGTGACTGAGTGACTTTCTGGTAAATGCACCACTCACTGCCTGTAATCTCCAGAACAGAATGAAGAATGGGTGGATATAACATCATTAACATTGCCTCTCTCTAATATATTTCATAATGCTTCACTCACATACTATCATTTCCAGAGCAGAATGAAGAGTGAATGAATAGAAGATTATCAGTATCATGATTCTCTGGTATATTCTGTAGTGCACAACTCACTCCCTGTCATTTTACAAGATAAAATGAAGAACCAATGTGATATCATTAGTATAACCACTCTTTGGTAGATTCCACAATATATAACTCACTCCCTGTCATTTGCAAAGTAGGATAAAGAATAAATAGATATGATAAGATTATCAACATCACTATTCTTTCAAACATTCCACAATACACAACTCACTGCCTGTCATATTCCAGAGTAGAATGAAGAATGAGTATACATGGCATTATCAGCATCACTAATCTTTGGCATATCCCATGGGCCACAAGGCACAGCTCACTGACTGTCATTTGCATATAAGAATAAAGGATGAATAGACATAGCTCAGCATCACCACTCTCTAGCATATCCCACAAGGCACAACTCACTTTCTATCATTTCCAGCAAAATGAGAAATGGATAATCATGGCATCATCAGCATCACCACACTCTGACATATTCCACCATGCACAACTTACTCTCTGTCATATCCAGAGCAGAATTAAAAGTGAATGGACATGGCATCATTAGAGTGTAGCACATTTCTTAGTGCACTACTCACAAACTATCATTTTTAGAGCAGAATAAAGAAAGAATGGACATGATATCATCAGATTTAGCATCACTAGTGACTCTTTAATATATTATATAATGCATAACTCACTGCCTGTCATTTGCAATGCAAAATGAAGAATGGTTGGACATGGCAACATCATCAACATTACTCTCTGGCATATATATTGCAATACACAGCTCACCTTCTGCCATTTGACAAGGAAATGAAGATTGGATAGATATGACATTATTAGCAACACCACTCTCTGGCACATTCCACAATATGCAACTCACTTCCTATCATTTCCAGAACAGAATGAAGAATGAATAGACATGGTGAGATTATCAACATCACTATACTTTTGCATATTCAACAATGCACAACTCACTGACTGTCATTTGCAGAGCAGAAAGAAGAATGAATGAGCATGGTGTCATTGTCATTACTATCCTCTAGTATATTCCACAATGCACAACTCACAAACTGTCATTTTTAAGAGTGAAGAATAAATTAAATCATTAGCATTGACACTCTCTGGCACATTCCACAATGCAGAACTCACTGCCTGTCATTTTCAGGCCCAAATGAATAGGCATGGAATTATTAGCAAATAGCATCAATACTCTCTAGCATATTGCACAACTCACTCCCTGTTATTTTCAGAATGGAATATAGAGGATAAATAAACATGGAATCATTAGTATTACCACTGTCTGGTGCATTCCACAATGCACAACTCACTTCCTATTATTTCCAGGGCAGAATGAAGAATAAATGGACATGGCATCATTAGTCCTCTACTCTTTGATGCATGTTACAATGCACAACTCACTGTCTGTCATTTGCAGAGCAGAATGAAGAATGAATGGACATGGTGTCATCAGCATCAGCATCATCACTCTCTGGCATATTCGACAATGCATAACTCACATACTGTTGTTTTCAGGGCAGAATCAGAATAAGTGGATATAGCACCATCAGTATCACAAGTGAGTCTTTGATACATTCCACAATTTGGAACTTACTGCCTTCCATTTCCAAAGCATAATGAAGAATAAATGGACATGGTATCACACCAGTGACTCTCTGATACATTCTACAATGACTCACTTTCTGTAATTTCCCAAGCAGAACAAAGAATGAATGGGCATGACATTATTAGCATTACTGTCACTTGGCATATTTCACAATGCACAACTCACTTCCTGTCATATCCAATGCAGAATAAAGAATGAATGGACATTGCATTATCAGCATCACCAGATTTATCACACTCCACAATCCATTACTCACTTCCTGTCATATCCAGAGTAAAATAAAGAATATACAGGCATGAAATTATCAACATTGCCATTATCTCACAATGCATAACTCACATCCTGTCATTTACAAAGCAAAATGAAGAATATATTATCATCCACTCTTTGGCATGTTTCACAATTCACAACTCACAAACTGTTATTTATCAAGTAGAATGAAGAATGAATGGACATGGCATAATTTATTAGAATCATACTCTTTGGCACATTCCACAATGCATAACTCACTGTCTGTCATTTTCAAAGCAGAATGGAGGATGAATGGATATAGTATCATTAGCATCACTACTCTCTAGTATATTCAACAATGCACAACTCACATTCTGACATTTCCAAAGCAGGATTGAGAATAAATGGACATGCCAGGCATCATTGGCATCACCACTCTCCTATACATTCCACAATACAGTATGTAACTCACATACTATGATTTTCAGAGTAGAGTGAAGAATAAATGGATATGGTATCATCAGCATTACCACTGTCTGGTATATTCCATAATGCACAACTCAACATACTGTTATTTCCAGTGCAAAATGAAGAATGAATGGACATGACATCATCAGTATCACACTACCTTCTGGCATAATGTACAACTCACTTTCTGACATTTCCAGAGCAGAATGAAGGATGAATGGAAATTGTACCATTGGTATCATTCCTCTAACACATTCCACAATGCACAACTCACAAACTATCATTTGCAGAAATGAATGGAATGGCATCAGTAGTCTTACCACTCTGGCACATTCCATAATGCACCACTCACATACTGTTATTTCCAGTGCACAATGAAGGATAAATGGACATTAAATAATTAGTATCACCACTTTCTGCCACATTCCAATGTATAGCTCACATGCTATGTATGTATTTCCAGAGGACAATAATGATATAAGTCAAGTACTGATTATAATTGCTTAATTGCCACAATGAAAAACTCACTTTCTATAATTTCCATGGTGGAATGCAATTAAATATGTAACTCTAATTGTGTTTAATGTGGTTCATCTCACCCAAAAGTGTGGAAACCATCTTGCAATCTTTTTAGGATCTATCTGTTCTATTTTCTGTCTTGGAGATGCTAATTTCCGCTGGCTGTGTACAATAGATATAATACTTTTTCAGAGTATGGCATCAGCTTTGGAAGAATATTGAACTCTCAGTGCTTACTCTTGAACTGCATATCTAATACACAATGCTACACTTCTCTCCTGTGCAGTAACAAATAGCATTTGCAAAGCTCCCTCATCCAGAGCCTTTGCTGTATTTTCCAGTAGTATGCTACACCCCTCATTTGAGTTGTGCATTCCTTTGCAGGTAAAGAATATCCATGAGCCAAATCATTTATCAGAAAATATAATAAATACCTCCAATTCGAACATTACATTTTGGTGCATACTTCAATTGACAGAGACGTCCCCATACATTGGCATCATCAAAAATTCCATCTATGAGCTTATGTGCCTTTGCCTTCTTCTCCTCTAGTGGGAGCCTTCGATCATTGCCAGTTAATTTGCCCATGGCTACTGTCAACAATGCATCAAACTTAGTGAATAATACAATGACAGGCACTGGACAATTGTGAGCACAAGAAAACCTTCCCAAAAATGTAGTTACCATTTCTTGTGTCACATTCATCAAAAAACATCTCTTCGGAACTTTGGATTGCTCGACCCAATTTATCCATTGGGATACAGTACCTATTCAATATAATAACCAGTTAATAACACTTCCCGCACAGCCTAAGCTATTACCAAATGGCATGGATCCGTTTCTTGAGAAATGTCGTGTTAGCACGGTCTGCGACGAAGTCCTTAAGTCGCTGGAATTCGTCTGCAGAACCAGCTTCAAAGCCCTGCGAGTCATGAAAGACAAAGTTATCATTGCTCCGGAAAGTTAATTCGTTCTCGATGTCGTGCATTCCACGCTAGCATGCATTAGTAAAGACGCCTCTCATGTCAGAATATGTAGTGATACTCACCCCCCTGGATCCCTCGAGCTGGGTCAGATCGATCTAGTCGCATGGTCTAGTACCCCAGCCATCCATACGTATCAAACTAGGCACGCACTTTGTTGCCTTCTCCATCATAGACCTCCGGGTTTTCGGTAGTGTCGCAGATCGCGCGGAGAATAGTCGTCTTGCCAGAGTTCGCCCGCCCAATGACAAGGATCCTGAATTGGCCAAATTTCTCTCGGATGTTTTCAAAACCGCCTGTCTCGTTTATCTCCATATCTGGATTCCAAGCGTCAGTGTATTGTTGAATAAACTGTGGAACGGAGACAGTTGAAGCAGTAGTCACCGTGAGGGCGAGGGATGAAGTGAAAGAAGTGTGCGGACATCGATCCCCATCTACTTCCGACATCCGCTGAGCCAGGGTGGTCGGAAGCATTTGCCGTAATGTTGTTGCGAATAAAACAAGGACAAATAACGCG
>JBBPPG010000800.1:0-15483 GCA_038091855.1 Leccinellum luteum
CGAAAATCTTGACGCACCACCGATGCTATACCGTGATATCCCCTGGAAATGCAGTTGGGAAAAGCAAGACACGGCGTGTGGGCCCCCGCGGAGGCCAGCAGCAACGTCGCACGGGCTGCATGCCGGAAACTGAGTCGCAAAATTCAGAATCAATAATTTTTTTCTCCGCACATACTTACTTGCAAGTTGGTGAACGCATACAGTCCTCCGTCCGACCCGTGCCATCATGTCAACATCTGACCACTCGTTCCCGTGCATAAGTTTAAAATGGAGTATTTCTCTGCACAGGGCTGGTGGAAACATCACCAGAGGCTCTCATGTGAACACGATCACTGTCATTGAAAAGTAAAGCAACAAAGGTTATTTCCTCCCGCGGCATCAACTGTCATGAGCTTACATTCTAAAGGCACGATCCGCATTTAGCAGATACCTATCCTAAGTTCAACGCGGGGAAGCACGTGGCTGTAAGCTTGGGCGGCCGCAATCTACATCAAATTCCTGAAAGACCTGAGAAATTTGTTATTTGTATAAATGTCGTCCACCACCGTAGGGACCGTTCGGTGACATGGGACGTGTCAGTTCTGGGACGCTGTTTAAATAAATTGGTAAATTGTTTATCGCACTCGTGGCGATATCGTCTTGAGCAGAGCGAGTGAGCAAGTAACCCACCATTCCACCATTTGATGTGATTTCATTGAAAAGGGAACGGGATCCTTGAACTGTCCTAGGATGATCGACATGCATGTCTATACTGCTCCAGAGATCGAGTGTGAATTGTACAATCATATTTTAGAATCGTGCGGAAATGCAACTTTCCTCTTCCCTCGTCCATGGTAGAGACTATTTCAGTGCTGTGATGGCTCGCACAACTATACGGGAACTGATTGGCAGGCCATAAAGACAAGAGAGCTTGAAGGATAGATTGCAGCGACTGTGGACAAGAATCAGCGATCAAACCGGGTCCAATACTCCGCTACCAGATGCTGAGACGTCAGCTAACCATGTATCGTTCTGCGCTCTCGTTCGCTCTCATCCCCTCGACCTTCCTTACTAGGCTTTCCACCCGTGCAAGTGCAAATTGCTATGCTCGCGGGAATTGCATCACCGACCTCGTTCTGGGAGCGTCGTGTATCAATTACTAGACATGCTCTGGTGACACCATCACCTGCTATTACCCTTCTGGTGAAGACCCAGGAACGTTCACCGCGCGTGTATCCGAACTTCAAGTTATTGATGGAGTGAGCACACACGCCGTTGATGGGAACTACACATATTGAGTTGGATCCAAAGAACTTCGTTGTGACGGCCCACTCGCCCTCCTTTTGCGGCATTGATGGTACAGATGAGGGCATCGGGGAAAACGAGCATTGCGGGCCGCCCAACAACCCTTGGAACGTCGTATCGGGCGAGTGTACGGCTATGTCGGTGAATCTACTTGAACAGTGACCCTTTGGAGCTTCTATACTTGATGAAGTATGGGGGAACACATAATGGTTTCCAGACTGTATCGCGGATAATGTTTATGAGTTTGTGAAAACCTTGCCAGTGACGGAGCCTGAGTCATGTCGAGGTGGCTGTGATCTAGTATGTACACTATTACAACTCGATTAGCTTTGGAAAACTACTTTCACCTCGAAAAACATGGGTTCGCAGGCAGGACCCTCTAGCACGCCAAGTCGGCGCAAGTCCAAGAAACCAGCAAAACCCCTTCGCGCAACCAAGGTCAAGAGATTCAATGAGAGAGAACAGTTAGAAGTCCTGGACAGACTCGCTATGGAATTCGTGAGCAAAGCAACATCGTGAATCGTAGAGGGTGCAACTGAGATTCATTCAGGAGTCTTCAGAGGACCTGAAAGCCTTTTCCGATCTTCCAATATCCCATCTGACCAAGCGCGGTATGTCAGACCCTTCGTCGTACGCGACTCTCTCGGTTTGACGCAAGACCCAGGCCTCAAAAAATGTTTCTTTGTCGACATGACAGACATACAGGTCTCCAGCATACCCGTGTCATTAAAGGGTAAAGACGTCTTGGGCGCCGCACGAACGGGCAGTGGGAAGACCCTCGCATTCCTGATACCTACACTCGAGATACTCTATCGTCGGAGATGGGGTCCGCAAGACGGGCTTGGGGCTTTGATCATATCACCGACACGCGAATTGGTGCGTGTCTGAAACTAAAGCCGAGTATGGTTGTGACATGGGCGAAGGCCGTCCAAATATTCGACGTGTTGCGCTCCATAGGTTGCTATCATGGCTTTTCTGCAGGGCTCGTTATCGGGGGGAAGAATCTCAAAGATGAACGCGAGCGCCTCTCTCGAATGAACATTCTCGTTGCGACGCCCGGTCGATTGTTGCAGCACATGGACCAGACGTTCGGCTTTGAGTCTGATAACTTGCAGGTTCTGGGTGAGTGGTCCGAACCTTATGTCGATAGCAGGGGTACATATTTTGCATTAGTTCTTGATGAAGCGGATCGCATCCTCGATATGGGTTTTGCCAAAACGTTGTCCGCCCTCCTTTCGCACCTCCCGAAATCCCGCCAAACATTACTCTTCTCAGCCACTCAAACGCAATCCGTCGCGCAGCTGGCCCGTCTCAGTCTCAAGGATCCAGTCCATATCGGTCTACAAGAAGTTGAAAGCGCAATAGCGACGCCAGAGAGCCTCTCACAACACTACAGCGTATGCACGCTTGATCGAAAACTCGACATTCTCTGGTCATTTATAAAGACACATCTTCATTCCAAAATCCTCGTCTTCCTCTCAAGTGGGAAACAGGTCCGCTTCGTGTTCGAAGCCTTTTGCAAGATGCAACCTGGGATGCCATTGCTTCATTTACACGGGAAGCAAAAGCAGGCTGCGAGGTTGACGATGTATAGTCGTTTTACGTCTTCGCAACACGCGGTCTTGTTTGCAACCGACATCGCGGCACGTGGATTGGACTTTCCGTCAGTGGATTGGGTAGTTCAGGTGGACGCGCCGGAGGATGCTGAGACATACGTTCATCGCGTGGGTCGGACTGCTCGATATGATAGTTCCGGGAAGGGACTATTACTACTCCTGCCTAGTGAAGAGGAAGGCATGCTCGCCGCGCTACGGAAGAAAGGAGTGAAGATCGAAAACATCAAAATCCGCGCTAGCAAGACTCAGAGCATCCAAAATCACCTGCAAAACCTCGCATTCCAGGACCCTGAGCTCAAGTATCTCGGGCAACGTGTGAGTCTCTTTGGACGTGCACTCGGTTTCGTTGAGCAATTGACGAATCCATTTTCTGGACTAGGCATTCGTGTCCTACGTCCGTTCTGTGCATCTACACAAGGACAAGTCGATATTCAAGCTCGACGAACTTCCTGTGAATGAATTTGCAGAGTCACTGGGGTTACCTGGCGCTCCCAAGATCAAGTTTTTGAGTAGGGAACAGGCGAAAAAGCAGAAAAATGTGTCCCGGACCGTTGCTGCCCTTCAAGCAGAGATCGAATCAGAAGCGCAGGCTGCTGCGCCATCGTCTGCAGATGAAAGTGAAGGCTCGACGACGTCGAAAAGCGCCGACGAGTCAGAGGACGATGCACGAGATTCGCCTGAGCTAGACGACAAGATGACAGTGGCGGGGAGTTCCAGAACCAGCAAAGTTTGTCTCCATTCGTGTTCTACTCGACTGGGACTTATCACTTTTCGTAGAACTCGGTGCGAACAAAGTACGATCGAATGTTCGAGCGCAAAAATCAAAACATCCTGTCCGAGCACTACTCGAAACTCGTTGACCACGGAGACGCAGCGGATGAAGATGAAGACTTTATCACCCTCAAACGTGCCGATCACGACCTTGACTCGAAGGAGATGGATCCTGACGTCGAAAATCTGTCGAAACGGAAACTCAAGCTTTCGCGAACGAAGCGGACAGTAGCCGAAATCGGCCATCTGGGTCAGAAGCTTATTTTTGATGACGATGGAAACCCACATGAGTTGTATGAGATGGTCAACCCAGACGAGTTTTATAAGCATGGCACGGAGGCTGTGAAGGAGGCTGGTCGAACATTTGCTGAAAGCGAGAAAGGGAAATTGAAGAACGCGGACATCACGGACAAGCAAGAAGCAAAAGAGAAGAAGAAGGAGAAGAAGCGCAAGCGCAAAGAACGTGAACGTGGTGTAAGTGAAACATTGTTCATCACGCCTTCTGCCCTAACCCTCCCTCTCTATTTGAAGATGGACCACGACAGGGATGAAGCCCACGCCATTGTTGGATCGCCGGACGATCGAGAGGATGGCTACGTCACCCCTGACTTTGACCTACCTTCTGAGGACGAGAATGAGGGTGATGTCGTACCGCCTCCGCCTAAACGAACCAAGTCATCTGCCAAATTGAGATCGGGGCGTGCTGTGGAGCTTGGCAGCATTGAAGATGAGGAAGAGATGGCATTGCGGTTATTACGGAAGAAATGAACCTTCTTGTGATTTTGCCAATATGACAGGCGAATGCCTTAGACACGGTGCACCTTACGACGAACCTCATGTGCTGAGAGAATTTAGCCCTAGTCTGACTTGCTTTTGAAAGAACGGAATCCGTGAGCGTATTCCGCTAGTGCACCTGTTGCCGTACATTTGCTGTTCGCTGATACAGCGGCTCGTAACTTTAAGTTGCTCCTGTGGGCTGCTGTAGCGAGTTCAGCCGAAGTATATAAAAATTTCCTCTTCTGAATTGTTCACCAACTTCATCGCCGACGACCGTTGTATCAGTTATGAGCTTTTGTTACCTTCGACGTCCAGCCATTGCAACAAGTTCGAGGGTGCTGCCCAAAAGGGTTGTGCTGCGAAATCGATTTGTTTCGAGAAATTTTGCATCGGAGGTATGTACGAACCACAATAGGGTGAAGGGTGAACTTCTTTTATTCACTTTTCATCATGCAGCGTTCTGCACCTAGTACTCAGTACCTCAAGGCTACCCATGACCTGAGTGCTACCCCAAAATCGTCTGCCACCTCCAACACCCTCACTCTCGGGGAACAATACATACTTGGTGTCTATGCACGACCGCCATTCGTGCTCTCACACGGTCGTGGAAGCTGGGTGTGGGATACTGAGGACCGGAAGTTCCTCGACTTTAGCGCAGGGATCGCCGTCAACGCGCTGGGTCATGCCGACCCCGGCGTCGCAGAGGTGAGCCAAATTTCGCATCGATGGGGAGATCTACAACAACAATAACACGGGAATAGGTCTTGCAACAACAAGCGTCGACTTTACTTCATACTTCAAATATGTATCACAATCAGTGGGGACCAAAGCTTGCCGAGCTGATCGTGACTGTCACCCAACAACAAGGCGGCCTTGGCTTCTCTCCGGGGTCGTCCCCTTCGGCAGCGGGAGCCAAAGTTTTCTTTGCGAACACTGGCACCGAAGCCAACGAAGGCGCATTGAAAATTGCACGCAAGGTCGGCAAGGACCGCTGGGCTGCCGCCACGGGTGGCAAAGTGGATGACCCTAGCTGCACGAAGACGCGCATCGTGTGTTTCCGGAACTCATTCCATGGTCGTAGTATGGGTGCGCTGAGCGTCACGTCGACCGAAAAATACCAGGCGCCGTTCAGGCCGTTGATACCGGGTGTCGACGTTGGGGTTTTGAACGATCACAAGGGCCTGTCGGAGTTGATCAGCGATGACACGTGTGTCGTCATCGTTGAGCCCGTACAAGGCGAGGGAGGCGTAACTGCTGCAGAGGAACCTTGGTTGAGAGCGCTCCGAAAACGATGCGACGAAACTGGGGCTGTGCTGATCTATGACGAGATACAGGTAGGCCGAATTGTCCGAAAGATGACGTTCTCTGATTGCCACTTCTCCGCTAGTGTGGTCTGTTTAGGACTGGATCGCTATGGGCGCACTCATGCTTTCCCGTCGATTGTCATCCCGATATCGTCACAATGGCAAAGCCTTTGGCAAATGGATACCCCATCGGTGCTGTGCTGTTGCGTGACTCGATTGCCTCCACGATGACGGCAGGTATGGTGGAGCACATATCATGTCGGCAAAGCTGATATAGTCTCCGTGCATTATAGGCACCCACGGCACAACGTTTGGGGGTTCTCCTTTGGCGTGTGCTGTCGGCCACCACGTTCTAAGCCGGTTGAGCTCTCCGACAACCATGGATCACGTAAATGAAATTAGCGCCTATCTGGACGGTCGGCTGGAGTGCTTAGCAAATTGGTTCCCGGATCTAATCCAGAGCAAGATCCGTGGTCGTGGACTACTGCGTGGCCTAGCATTCAAAGACGAAACACATCCCGCTCAGATCGTGCAGCTGGCCCGGGAGCGTGGTGTCCTCGTGCTGACGGCTGGGAAGGACGCTGTGCGTCTGGTGCCGTCCCTGAACGTGGAGAAAGAAGAAGTAGACGTGGCCGTAGATGTGCTGGAAGGGTGCTTGACGGTACTGCGGGGATAGATTAGCTAAGCTTGTATGACCCCCCCAAGAGGGGGTTTTGTATCCAATATCCATAACGTTCTCATGTGATTCTGAAAGACATAAATGACTCGTGCTGAAGCCAGTGCGGCGTTGCAGTTCCCAGAGACAGTACCACTACAGGATTTCAATATGCCTCTGGTTAGAATCAGAAGCCCATCGTCGGAACGGGACATCCTCAACCACATCTCCTCCGACAAACCACAAGGTGAGGCTTTCCCCGCGCCAAATCGTGGGTGTTGATCCTATCCAGGACCTTCCCCAACTTTAACTTTCCCCGCCAATCGTGCTGACCGCACCTGAGGACTCCATTTGTTGCATTTCCTTTTCTTTGTTGTAAACCCCTTACTTATCGACCACTCCGTAGGCTGGAAGCAGAAGCTTATCAAACTCGGCGTATCCTTTTTTCTATTTGGGCTTATTAACAATGGTGAGTGTCTCCCTGCACATTGTGTAGTGTCCTAAAGTAAATCGGCTCCAGTTTTATATGTAATCATTCTCTCTGCTGCGCTCGATCTGGTGCCTCCATCCACTCCCAAGGGAATCATTGCTTTTTGCAACATATTTCCTGCTCTGCTGGCAAAGCTCGGTTGGCCGTACTTCCTCAAAGGCAAGATACGGTACACTCGGCGCATCGTGGGATGCGCGCTTTTGAGCTTCATTGGCATGCTGGCAAGTGTAGACCATGAGATACTCAGTGATGCCACTCACCATCTTTCTTAGGTCGTTGCCCTATATGAAACTCTGTTTGCGAGGCTGCTGGGCATCTGTCTCGCTTCCTTCTCTTCCGGTAATTCAAATCTCGTAGTCATTGGAATTCGACCTCACCATTGCTAGGTTTGGGAGAAATCACATTCTTGCAATTATCTACTACTTACAATCTTTCTGTGGGAGGACAAGGCGTTGGGTCGGTACCTTTGCTCGAATTCAGGAATTGCTGATTCAAGCGACGCTCCAGTTACTTTGCCTCCGGTACTGGTGCTGCGGGGCTTGTTGGAGCCCTTCTATGGTGGGAGGTCAGGGGACTTGGTGTTCGTTTGGGCGTAGGCGTCTCCTCAGTAGGCAGATTATTCTCGCATACTACGGCTGTCCTGAACTTTTATTTTCAGATACTGCCCTTTGCCTTGCCGTTGGCATATCTCCTCTTGCTCCCGCGTCAGGAAGCATTCATGGACTCGCCATTGTCCGGGGCTTACACTCCCTTGCCTGAAGAGGAGCCCGATATTTCCTCAGCAGAGATTGCCGAAGGGGATACCCTTCTGGGCCAACCGCCTAAAGTTCCGGTGTTCTTAACTGGTGCAGACAAGTGGCGTTTAGTAAAGCCGATGATATATAAGTACATGCTTCCACTCTGTTAGTCTTCTATATTATACACTCCCTCGCAGACATCTGACCTTCCCTCTGGCAGTTTTGGTGTATACTGTGAGTACATTATTCAGACTGACAACTCGGTTTGGTTCATTTCCGCTTGTAGTTCGAGTATACGATCAATCAGGTGGGTTTCGTTGTGCTCCGCCTTCCCTCTCATCTTGAACATCATCTCCAATGCAGGGCGTGTCTCCGACTTTACTGTACCCAGTACCATCGGGTGGTCTCCTCAGCACAATTATCCACTCCATCAGAGACTACTACCCTCTATGGCAGGTATGAACTCTCCGCACTAAATTCGTCAGCATCCACCCCTTACCTACACCATATTATTTTTTTCCACCCGCAGCTCGTGTATCAATCCACGGTCTTTATCTCACGCTCTTCAATTTCGCTTGGTATCCCACCTCTTCCGGAGAAGCTTCTCCCCTTTCCCGCAATTGCCCAGTTGCTGATCCTTGTGACCTTGATATACGAATCAGCTGTCGGGTTCTTTCCCGAGAGTCATCCTGCGGCCAGTATCATCTTCGTCTTTCTGCTCATCAGTATGGAGGGCATATTTGGTGGACTCGCATAGTAAGTGACCCCCTTCTTTGGTGTGTGGATGGGTACACAGGCTTGCACTTGCGTCTTGCAGCGTCAACGCGTTCTACCTCATCAACCAGGAACGACCTGATCCGTCCACGGTGATTGACATGGAACGATCGAAGCAAGAACTCGAGTTTAAGATTGGCTCATTGGGCTTCTCAGACTCGTCTGGCATCCTGCTGGCAGCAGTACTCGCCGTGCCGACCGAGCTCGAGCTTTGCAGGGCACAAGTTGCGAGAATGAAGATGTTTTGCAAGGGTTTGTAACCCGAGCAAGCTTGCGCGTAGCCGGACTGTTGCTAGGGTCCGCAACAAGGACGACAAGAACTCAATACAGAGAACTTGAAATATACGAGCGAATATTATTCCTTACATGATCTCCATATTTTTTTTGTATATATACATGGGACCTTTTGTATGACTATAATCGACAGAAAACCGATTGAAAACAAACATGCATATAGACGACAGCGAACTTGCAATTGAAAGCGACCTGGTCGAAAGCAAGGATATAAATACATGATACAATGTGCTTGAAACAAATACGTCAGTGGTCAGGCCTGGGGGAGCCAATGTACACGCCAAATGATTGCCACGTCTGCTGAAGGTGGTGGAGCTGCTCGGGTTGCTGGGGAGCTTCTTCGAGGATGCTTTCACGCGAACCCGCGTAGCCGTAGTTGTCGTATTGCTGCATGTGTTGGTCCAACTGTTGAGGGTATGACATGGGATCTAGATATGTCCGACGGGAGTCGTCCCAGTGGCGTGATTGTGTAGACGGATCCTGGTAGTGGGACGTATACTGGGGTGAGGTCGTCAAAGTGGCATGATGCGGGTGCGATGGATGGGCGTGGTAATGATGCGGTTGAGTCTGATAGTACACTTGTTCCTGATCTCGGGGTTGATGATACGTGGGTACCTGTGCGTATGGGTCATCATAGCGAGGGTCGTTGGCGCGATACTCGTAGCCTTGAGATGAACCCTGCTGAAAGAAGCGCCATCAGATCGGGGTGGATACTATGTAATGCCGTTGACTAGTACCTCTGGTGACATGTCGGGATGTTGAACGCTTCCCTGGCTCGATTCATAAGTCGACGCAGCCGACGAGGGATCCGTGTACGATGCCGTCGACTGGAAATCGGTGGGTATGACCAGAGGATAGAGCTGATCGAGTTCCATCCGTTGCCCCTGCACGTTGGGTGCTTGAAGCCTTTCTGAAGACACGCAATGTGCATCAGCGTCGACGTAGTGATCGTCCGGCGAAGCATTTGTGAGCTGTGTGTTCAGATCACCATCAAAATTGGTCCAATGGTCACGGAGCGTCGGGTGCAAGGTCGTAAAGTTAGGTATGGGCGGGTTATCTGAGGCGACAAACTCGGAGTGTTGTTGACTTCGGTTGCCGGTGGCGCTCGTCGGATTGCGTTTAGCCGAGGAAGACGGCGCTGCTTTCGTAGCCACAGTGTTGATTCGACCACTGAAGATAGAAAGCTCGTCTTGCGGTTCCGGCTTCTCCGAAGGTGAGAAGATATCCTTGTTCCGGATAACAGAGGGTTTTGCTGTAAGATATGCTTGCTCGGCTTTTTGAAGAAGTCGCCGAAGAATGGGCTGAGGGCAACTATCATCCACGAGTACAGATAAGTTTGATGGTTGAACGCACCAAAAATTTCACCGCACGACCACCGTATGTCGACGCTTCACTAAAAAGGTCTACCGCCTGTAAACCTTTCGTGAGCCTCAAATTTAGTAGCGAATCTCTAAACTCACTCTGCGCAATTCCACAATTGCAGCACTGGTGGTCTTGGATCGCGTCCCAGCGCCTGAAGCATGTGTCACGACGGAAGCCAGCATCACCTAATAAATAGAGGGTAAATCAACGCGCCCCCTGCCTGAGTGGAAAGTACCAACCGAACTTGAAAACGCGTGTGTCCATAACACCCAGAAACGTGCTATTTGTGTTGGGAACAGGTCGAATTGAACACGCAAGTTGCCAAGTAGTTCGCAGGCGCTACGGTAGCCAGCCAAAAACGAGGGCGCATATGGGCTCCGCATTGGATCAGTGGGATTGTTTGAGACAGCTTCCGCAAAGAAGCATCGATGAATGTAGACAAGAACTAGGTGTTTTCGAGTCAACGTCAGGGTATCAATACCTTGCGGGAGAAAAGCGACCAACTGAAGTTCCGATAGTTCAATGGCATGTAGTATTTCATCGCTTCCGCGAGTCCAGCACCCGGAGGAGGAGCTCGCTGAGCATACTTGGGTAGTTCCATGTCGCGCACCCTGCGATCGAGCTCAATGATTGCAGAGTATTTGGGTACCTTCGCGATCTGTGCGTTCTGGATGACTGCGGAAACACAATCGTGGCCAAAACGAGCTTTCCACGCAGGGACTAACGAGATGAACCGCTGAATAAATGTTTAGACATGAAGGTACTGTCACTCACAGCTAGGGAGGACAGAACCATCGTCATCGATTGTCGGGTCCTGGTCAGTAGGAAACTCGCAATCGACGAATGGTAGGTAGAAAGTGGTTAGACGGCCAGTCGCGAGGCTCTGCAGGGAAGCTCAGTGAAATGGTGATAAAACCGCTTCAAAGGCAACATACTTGCCACCCATCCGTGATAAACAGCTCCCAAAATAGAGCACGGCGCTTCTGAACTTCTGAACTTGACAAGTTCCAGCGGGCACAATCACGGTCTAACGATCCATAAGTCCAGATCGACTTCCATGATCAGAGGAACTCACGGAGTCCAATCTACAAGGTTGTGGGCTCGCAGGAGAAATGGTTTTAAACAAGACAAAATTACCCACACTCTGTGCTAGCTTTGTTGCAAGTCCGAATGTACCCCAGGTGCATTCTATACTATTTTCACCACTGGTCATCCCTTGATAAATGGCTAGCAAGGCCAAGGCTTGAACGGTTGCTACGGACGGTGGCCGATCGAGTACTGGCTCTAGGTTCAATGCTGCGCGCGTCAAGTAACAGTACATGTTTGCCTCCTCATTGTCAGGAGCAGGGGGGAGCGAGTTATCGGTGAGAGCACCAAAGCAAAAAATAACAAAGAGTAAAGCTAAATCGTGAGAGGTCTTGCCTTGTAGTTGTGTTGATCCGCCAGGTGGATTTTGATGTATTGGGGGTGCTACTGATCCGGGCGGGAGAAGATCGGAAGCTTCACTATACCAAAGAGGGAGGCACTCTTCCAGAAGTTGTTTTTTGGTGACTGCACCGAAAAACCATGGTGCCTGGGACAAGTAAAGCTCGCATAAATGAAGTGCCCGCTGCCACGGAGGCAAATGATTTTGTATGAGGTAATCAAGATCAACGGGTGAGATGAAAGCGGGGGCAAGAGGGAACGTGTTGGATAAAAGCTTTACAGGCCCAGGGAGGTCAGTTGAAGTTAAAGCCGTACTCGAGGATGGACCCGACATGCTAGTAGGCTCTGCTCGTTCACCCTTGTAACAGAACAATTGAATGCAGGGAAGATATTGACGCTCCTCGACTTACAATCAGTAGACTCTTGAGAGCAGAATGTCAGCGGCCAGAGTAATTCATTTCCTGAATATCACTCACTTCCGAGCCAGCAGATCGACCATAGAAGGTAGCTGCACCATCGTCGCGCAATGCTAGCGTACCGAAAGCTTCGATGTATTGAGAATCGTCGTCGGCATGATGATCGGTGTCGGGCTTGCGGGCCTTGTCCTCGTCGACGGCCACGTGTAGGTCGATAATCGACTTAACCTCAAGAAGATCTCGGTGCAACAGAGGATGAGATTCGTGCGGCGCCACACTCGACTGCAGAACGGCAAGCGCATCCTCGAGCTGTCGGATGCGATCGCTCATGAGTAATATCTTGTCGTGTAACTTTTCCGTATCGGCAAGGACGAAACTAGGCAAGAGCGGTACGTAAAAAAAGCCGCTCGTGTTCGTGAAACTCGTTGCATACCGAGTGCCCTGTCCGGTCGCCAATTTGCCTAGATAGGTTGTGTTTAAGAACGCTGCTCGGGGGTGGTGCTTGTATGCACACATACCGTTAGGACATATTGCTGAGCATCCACGACGTTTGCATGATGAACAAGGAATCGTCTTGTCGCACTTTAACTTTAGCCTGCATGATGGTCGGAACGACAAAATCAACACGACAAAGCATCCAAAAAATATGTACGGTACCGTCGACACTCCGCGCAAGACATCACACCGCGATTCCGTTTCTCCTCCTTGTCGATCGCTTTTTGGACATCCTTGCTCTCCTGGCGGGCATTCGTCTTGGGCGCTTGCGGCATTCCGAAGATATGGCAGGAGAGAATGGGTATTGATGGAAGAAGACTAAACCTGAAGGGGCTGGCATGCCAGTAAGTAAACTTGCTGTTAGGTAAACTCTTTACAATTTTCTCGCGAACATAATGGAAAACAAGAGTGTCCCATTTCGGCCAGATTGCTAGATGTCATTGAAATTGAAGTAGCCGACCTTCGGAGTCTCGACGCATGATGCTGACGGTGGTCGCTCCGAGACGGCGCAATCATTTTTCATCTCACTTTGGTCCGCATCACCTCTTAATCTGCGACCATCGCGATAAGCTCTTGGCGTGGCGTACATATTATCCATATCTGATAGGACATCTACGCCGTTCACGTTAGCGGTCTTTACGCTCGTCTATCTTTGGACGCCTCTGATGCAACTTTTAGGACACTCTGGGCTCATCCCGAATTTCGCGTGTTGTATGCATGGGAAACCACAAGTTTCGGTCTTCCAGATTCACGAGATTGATAGGCAATAAGGCGTCCATTATTATGTAGTGTGCAAGCCGCTGGCTCTGGCTATGGCCACCAATTTGCGTGTAATAAATACGTTCCTCTGGTAAGCTACACATGATCCGTCTTAATAGCGTGGAGAGCATCGTAGACAACGATACAAAAGCAAAGGGGAAAAAGAGGCAGGACTGGACGTCGACCTAGTCGGACTTTTCTCTGGTGCCCGACGAGCCCCAACCAAACCAGTTGGTTGGCCTTGCAACGTGTTCCGACCCCTTCCCATTCCCATCCACGTCGTAACCCTCTACATCGCTCTGTTCTTCTCCTTCTTCAAAAGAACCAGCAACAGGCTTCGACTGCGACTGCGGTTCCGCCCTCCGCTTTCTGAGTTTGCGGTCACGTGTAGGCTGGGTGGGGTCCAGGTGTATCTGCGAGCCAGCAGGAGTCCGCCACGCTTTGTCCGCCGCAGAGCCTGAGGCAGCCGCACCCTGCGATAGTAGCGCGGCACCCGATGCGAGCAGACCAGGTCCATAAGAGCGCCAAAGACCTGCTACCAGCTGAGCGGGGCCAGATACAGGGTCGCCCATGGAGGGGGGAGCAGCCACTCCAATTCCGCCCGCGCCAGCCGCATACTGAGCTTGCTGTTGCTGGCCAAGCGCCCCGACAAAACTATCCCAGACTGCACGGAAGCGTTCGTGCATGAAAGCGTACAATCGTGCCTTGAAAGAAGCGAGGGTGGCATCGATCTGCGACTCGTGCGAGTGAAGGAAGGGCTGTAGATGATTGATGTAGATATACGATGATCCACGAGTTTGTGGAAGCGCAAGGTAGAGGAGAAAGAGCGTTTTCATGACATAGTACATTGGAATCCTATGACGTCGATTACAGTCAATGCGCGGTCGGTCGACAGAT
Source organism: Leccinellum luteum (assembly GCA_038091855.1). Lineage (NCBI taxonomy): Eukaryota > Fungi > Basidiomycota > Agaricomycetes > Boletales > Boletaceae > Leccinellum > Leccinellum luteum. The sequence goes on from JBBPPG010000800.1 coordinate 14,057, forward strand.
TGACTGACCAGGACACGATCCACTCTGCAACGTACTCCACCCCAACAATGCAACCAAGGACGGACCAGTACATGAGCCATCGTTCCAACTCCTCTTCAGAAGCAGGTCGCTGAGAGAGAACTTTATATGAAGCGTAGCCGGGATAAAGGAAGGCGACCACCGAACTAGCAAATTCTCAATAACGAGCTGCGTGAGATGAAAGTCGAAAGGAATACCTTATAACGCATGAAGTCAAGTAAAAGAGCATGACTGGTAAACTCGACACTACTGCTCTGCGAATGTACTAGCTTGCCGCGACTGCAACACGTTTCTGGGGTGGTTTAGTAAACTTGCTTACGTATTAGAATTGACAACGCGCCCATTAACGTCGCGTCCCGTACGCGACTTGCGTGTCTCTTTCAACACCATGGCACGCAAGAAAGCGCGTTTTACGCGCAAGAAGAAGAAGTCGAGTAAAAAAGCGGTCAAGGAGAGTTCAGATACACTCGGTCCAGAGGAGTTCGCCACTCTCCCTGAAGTGTACGGCAAGTTCTCAAGTAAGCTAGTTCATCGCTTCATCGTAGAATTTCGTGAGTGGCATACGTTACACAGTCGAAAACTCCAGTCACGAGAGTATTGAATTCGTGAGCGGGAACACGTAAGTGCAGTGCGTGGCTATGTCTTTAACTTTATAATACGAACCCTTTCAGCGCCTATATACGATGGCAGGATTTGGAAGACGATGCGGTAGTTCCAGAAAAGGATTATTGGATTGGAAAGGTGATGGCAATTCGAGGATACGATGCCGACGATGTGAGCATCCGTCTCAACTACACCCTGAATTGACCCTACTACAGACCCCTAGGTTTGGGTTCGTGTCCAGTGGTTCTGGTCACCACAAGATGTGGCGGAGGTCGTTCAATCCTTGTAGGTTCTCCGCTCCCTTGCTGATCTTCATAGATAAATACATAACAAAGTGACCCTACCATTTGTGGCGAGTATGAATTGTTGGCATCGGACAACACCGATATCATCTCTGTTCATTGTTTCGTTGGTAAGCGGGTTTAATATCTATGCAAATTGTATTATTTATTTTACTCACTTCTCTAGCCCATGTGGAAGTAAGGGAATTCATTGAGGATGGGCCCCACCAGATTCCCATTGGAGACGGTGAATGGTTTGCTAGATATACCTTTTTGTATAGTGGAAGACGGATCTCCGTAGGTTTCGATCATTTCACTCCCAGTGATATCACTGAAACTCCATCCATCAGCCAAAGGTGACAGAACATGCTTGCTCCATATGCAGGATACCATACACACCGGGAAGGCAAAAGATCCTTTTATTTTGCCCGCGCCAAAGCTGCCTCAAGTTCTATCACCTAGCTTGCCTGGTGAAGAACGACTACGTGCAGACGGTCCGTTCCCATAGGCTTCTGGAGACCTGGC
>JBBPPG010000801.1:0-15448 GCA_038091855.1 Leccinellum luteum
GGGGCTGACGACACAGGGAGCCGAGCCACAGGTGGCTCGTGCGCGGACCGCAGGGCGGTGTAGGGGCGACCCTCCAAATGGCTCCTCGGAATTAGCTAAGTATAAATAAAATTTTAAACACTAATTAAACGCATCCCGACGACTCGTCGGATTCCATCACAGCATCGAGAACGAGTGTAAAGGAGACAGGACAAGTTGTAGAACCACGATTTCTGTCGAGCAGTGGACTGCATGGACAAGATAAAGCAAAATGACGATGATGTATGCAAGGCACTCTTGTTGGCATGATGCGTAGATCGGAAGCGAAGATAAGAAAAATCATGAATTGTTCTTGGGACTCGGACCAATCCATTGAATAGAATTTGTGTCGTAACCTCGTAGGACAAATTTCAGGGAAACTTGTAAGTTTGTTTTGTTCTCGTGTATCGAGACTCCGGTGCAGCGTGTAGTATACGTAGTAGTAATGTAGTATACCCGGCCCTTACATGCATCCAAGGCAGCGCTATTTGAAGGATATGCAGTCGAGGATGACTCGGACGGGAATCCTGTGTCTTCTCAGAGCAGTTACAATATGTCTACTGTCGCAACTGTTTAGTACATGCCAGTGGACGCGAACCGAACGGTAGGTTCAGTTCAGCGTTCAGGAAAAATAGGGTTGAACCGGACCGAACTGGACTTGTCCATCATGCATCACTACCCGACGGTTGTCGGCTACGCGCACATAGCATATGTCAGTTCCAAAGGGTAGAGTGTGCTTCTCTATCGAGTTCGCAAGAATATATCTGACTGGTTTCCATGAAGAGGGGGAAGCCTGGTCTGATCCTGCGTCCGAGTCGTGTACGTATGATCGGAGCATTTGATATGCATAGCCTGCATGGATGGGAAAGCGAAGAGTGGACCCGAAGACTGAAAGGAGGTTTACGCACCTCTCACTGCTTTGCGTACTGATCGAGATCCAAGGCATTCCACCAGGAAAAGCTAGCTTAGTGTGAGTGTAATGATTCAATCATGGCGGGGCTAGAGCGTTTGAAATCTTTGCAGATTTCGTTCGAAACTTCGAAACTATATCTCCGACAAGTTGATGCGGTGAGCCCCACATTAACTAGCCTTGCGCTCATGACGAACTTGGAACCGAGTTTGAGCGGCAGCAGTCTTGGAAGGTTTGAATCTAGGAACGATCTGACTGGTACGCACTTCACAAAGCCAATGCAATTAACCTATACGCGTACGACACCCGTCCTACTGATCAAACGGCGGAATTAGATGGTTGATCTTCCCTCTGCAAGGACGAAGTCAAATTGTACAGGTATGTAAGGAACGTGTTGGTATACGAAGTAATCAAAGTAACTTACCTCCAGTCGGTGTGTAACGAGACTGGAGCACGAAAGGAAAAAAAGCTCGTCTGTTGTGGTAACCCAAAAAGGAAATGTAACGAATGTCTACTAACACTGCGCTGCCCAACCAGCTTCTAGTGCACACTCGACGAGATGTCTCAGAGACATTCATGTGATGATCCCGTAAGCCTCCCTCTCTTCCATCGTCCACTCAAACACGGGCAGCGGATGTGCCTCGGTGGTGAACACCCATTTGTCGAGCGACAGTGGGTCCTCGTCCAAGAACATGAGATACAAGTATTTGAGTGTCTCAGCTAAAAAGTAGCTGGAAAGCGTTGAGGCATCACATTCCCAGAAAATGCGCGAGGTGCGCGTGCATAAATAACTCACCTTGGCATCGAGTCCTGGTGGGTTGGATGGGCGGCGGTGACGTTCTCAATGGAGGCGTACCCCGAAGAAGTCTTGGTGTAGCGTTCGATGGCTTGGAAGACTTCCCAACCACGATGCCGCCATTTGACATCTCCCGTCGTTCGCCACAGGATGTACATCGATTCGATCGTCTGCGCCACGAAACAATCAAGGTAAAAGAAAAGAACCAAGGAAACAAACAGTGAGTGCAACGCATAGCAGGCGCATGATTCTGAAGGTGTCACGTACCTCGGGCCGCAAGTAATACGCCGCATTCTTGATCGTATAGTCCCTCTCTATTGGATCTAGAGGTGGTTGTTTGACTATACTCTCCCCTGTTGGCTCCAATATCTCGAGCGTGGAATTCTTGTCCAGGGGACCCGTCCACGGCTCCATATCGCCCACACCTGGCGGCAGACTTCTCTGTTCCCATCTCCTTCCCCACAAGTTGCCAAATGCACCCCACCAACCACTATCTTTATTTCGCGCATCCCACGCACGCAGTTCGTTCATCCACCGTATCTCGCCCATCTCCTGATCGACATCCATCCACACACACTCGGGTCCCAACCCCGTCGGTTGATCCGCATACGTCATATAACATGTTTCCGCAATCCCTTCCGCTGCCCATAAATGCAGGTCTGCCAAATTAAACTCGGCGAGATGGGCATACGCGCGGCGGTCCGCAGACAACAGACCGTCCGTGAGCGCAGCGACATCTATTCCGAGCGTGTCGAGGTCGTCGAGGGGGAGGAGGTGAACACCGAGCGCAAGCAGGCCGGGGAAGAAACAAGAAAGATGTTCAAAAGCATGAGAGGCACCGGACCAACTTCTGCCCTTTGTCGCATCCGTCACGTAGAGGAGGCGACGGTTTGGGCTGAGGAAGAGCAAGTTGTTGATGACATAAGAGGTAAATCTGAGGTCTATTAATGCGCCAACCATCTGTGAATTGTCTCCCAAGAACGAGCGATAGACGAACACATTTCGAGATTACGCTTATCTGTGCGTGCAGTCATCAGGAATTGCTTGAGTGTATATTCGTGCCCGCTATCCGCGAGGGCACCGACGGAGAGAAAGTCTGTTCAACAGCCACGAATCAATTACTTGTGAAGTAGGCGAAGTATGAGCTACTCACTGCCGTTTGGAGTACCTTTTCTAAGGTTCCATCGTGTGGGGTACATTCCACCGGATTCACTCAGGTTCGCAGTATAAAATAGATCAGTGACCCTGGTTGCCTGTAGCAATGGATAAGTTCCGGCTCTGAACCGGGACAAGGACAGAAGACCAACATGATCAACGTGTTCTTTTTTTCCTGTGATCTTGCCCAGATACGCGTATTCCATCTGAAAGGAAGCTATTTCCGCCAACACGCCCGATCCTTCCATGGGTTTCTTTCCCCTGGAAGAACAAAGAAAGGAGGGTCAGAATCAATCACGAAATGGTGAACAAAGCTGACTTGTAAGTATCGACCGCATAAGCCGGGAGGCCACTGCTCGTATTGAACGCGGGGGCCAATTTGCTCCCGAGCTCGTCTGCCTTTTGTCGCAAGAGATCGTTGCCGGACAACGCGTATGCACTCAGCAAACCACCGAGATACCGAATAACGGTTTCGAAGAAGGGAACACGTTGGTTCTGATGGGAACCGATTTAGAAGGAAACGGAGAGACGAGGAATGAACTCACGGTCGGCAGGGAGAAGTTTGTATTGCTGATGACCGGCAGCGCCCGTGTATACTCGTCCTCCAAGCCCATGAGTAGCATCGTGTCCAGAGAATCCACGATTGTGACACCCCACCCATTGAAACTAGGCGCACTCGTTGTCAACGAGGGCGACCGCAGCGACACAAAGACGAGGACCGTATGCATAGGATGAGAGGACTCACTTGTTGACGGTCATGTTGGACACGGGCAAGAGCTCGTCGTACATGAATGAATAGGTCTCGTAGCCATGATAGGCATGTCGGAACGCCTCCTTGACCTGTGCTGCTCGCTCGGCCCAGATTTGACGGGTTACTGGCTCTCCGAAGGGCGTATCTTGCGAGAGACCGTCTCGTGTCAGATAGGCGTAGTAGAGCGTGGAGAGGATGGCGGAGATGCCGAAGGTGAGGAAGACGTGGCGAATAGTGATCCGGCGGTGTTTGTGAAGACGGAAGGAAAGTGCAACATTGGAAGGAACGAAGGAGTAAAAAACATTGCTCAACGCTGCTGGCATGTTCGTTTTGGCCGAGGCAGTCCTGCTCGCTGCTCGCTGCAAGTCACAAGGAACTGGCGGCTACAGGCGAGGTGGCTTGGTTACACATGGCGATAACGTTGACATCTCGTGACCCACTCACCGTACGCACTATTCTCGTCCTCCACTTCCGCTCCAACGTGATATCATTTTCCTAAAAACACGCTCGGTCGGGTCCATCCCCGAGACCTCGACCTTTCATCGTTCGAGTTGCGCCGCCTTTCGTGAAAAAAATCGCGAGGTGAATGATGAGCCAGGCACGGTGACATCCCCTTAGCCGAATTTTTGGTTCAGCTCGGTTCAGCTCAGTATTGCCTTCCTAACTTGCCAATTTCCGACGACAACGTTCTCCCATCATGGCATGGCAGCCGCACCGTCCGGCCGCATGCATGTAATTTCGGCTTCAGCACATTCCTCGGGTCCACTCTTCGCTTGCCATAGGGGCTCGCCCGCACAGCGTTGTCCTTTTCGGCCCCCTATTCATGTAGGCTGTGCATAAAGGTCCTATCCACCCATCCAGATGTATTCTTGCGAACTCAATAATAGAGAAGCACAGGTTTATCCGCCATTCTTCAATTCTCCCTTCATGCAGCTGACATATACTGATCGATCGAGATCCCGGAGCAATGTCTTCACATGATGCCATTTAATTATTGTTGATACAAGAACATCTTATTTTTCCTACAATCCGTCCTATGAGATTACGACGCAAATTCTATCTAACAGATCGGTCCGAGCCACAAGAACAATTCGTATCCACCCTTTCTCATATCTTCGCTTCCGAGTTTCGCATCGCGCCAGATCGAGTCAATTATCAGCAAGCTACTGTCTTGCATCCATCATCGCCATTCTGCTCTACCTTGTCCGTACACTCTGCTGCTTGGCAGAATTTGTGTTCTACAGCTTGTTCTGCCTCCTTTACACCCGTTCTCAATGTTTTGATATTTGGACCGCCGGCGGCCCCCGCAGGAGTAAGCATCGTCACGGCACGTTAACAAGAACGCGATATCAGAAAGGAAAGGTGATAATATGTTATCAGGACACTCGTTGACAAGAGGAATGGATACAAATGCAAGTCACGACAATTTCAGGATCGTCATCAATGGAGGACCCTGGCACTGGTCGCATAAATAGCCTCCCATCATGTGTGCACTCTTCAACAACTCCAGATCCCCTTGCAAGTTTACAACAGACGATTCACAACGTCCACCACAGTAGGATTCGCAATGGAAACCACTTTGGGCAAGTTGGTTTTTATCTGCTCATACCTGGACGTATCTATCTCAACAACGTGATTTTCAACGGGATCAGGGGAGTGTTGTCGGAAGACCGAACGGAGGAGATCCACCCACGGTCAGGACAGCCTGGGAACAGTGGGAACAGTATAGTTTGAATACACCATCTGTCCGACTGTTTTATTCGTTGCTAGTCGACGAGTCAGAGGGTCAACGTCAAGGTGCCTGCCGACATTAAAACGCTCACTTTCGTCGCTGGTCATGGTAACAATGAGCCCTTTGGTAGTATCGGTTCTGTTAGGATCAGATTCGACGGCACGGTAAGACAGTTTGTGACGTGTTTGCAGCCGTTCTCAAGTGGATTGCTACCCGACTGAATATACCGATAATACCAGCACTTCCTTCTGTTTTTCTGGATTCCAGTTCGTCATCTGTTTCCGTTTCAAGTGAGTGTTAATAACAACATTGGAACAAATGGTCGAAGTAGAACTGGTGGCAACGGCTTCAAAGTGTTCCACGAAGAGCCTTTCTAACAAGCAATGTTCGCCAACATTGGTAATGCTTAACAAACCTGTAGTGTGTAATGAATCGAGAGAGCGAGTATGATGAAACTATCCACATCGAAATTCGAGTCGTCTGAATCGTTAACCGCTGAGTTCGTAGCAGAGTGTTCGACTACGAGACGGGGGATTTCGCGAGTTCTTACACTAGTTATACATGTTCAGATACACGGCACCACATAAAAACCAAACGTCTCCCGGTCTTCTTGCGTGAGCGGGATCTACAAAAATTAAGATGACTTTCACCCTTTCAAGCTTCCTGAGATTCTGCTAATTGCAAATACAGAAGCTGCTCCCAACACGAACCCCATTGCCAACCATTTGCGGTCTCGCGCTGCCTCTGCAGCCTGTGGATCGCGACGCAGCTTTGGCCTCGGAGTAGCCTCGTCGAACTCTGACTGCGGGGTCATGGTTAGGGCCGCATCAGGGGCGGTCACCAGGCCCGTGAGGCCATCCACAGAACACATGTTTTCGGCCAGCCAGTATTCTTGGAGAGAGCACGGAACCAACGACCTTTTCATTTTCTCTCCGCCTTGATCAGTACTTTGTTGATCACGGGAGGCGGCAAGCGCTCTGCCGTTTTTTTCAGCCCTGATGGAGAACCGGTGGAGTTGGGTGCGATGCATTGTGAAGTCATACAGAGGGACTCCCCATCCACAAGACTATGAAAAGGAACGACGAGCGCGCCGAGTATGGTTGAAGTTGGTCAGTCCTAGCCTGGATATGCAGAACGGGCGGAATACGCACTGATCCAACTTTGTATACATCGATGAAGATCACGGATCTGGATCCTGGCTTGCGGGACGTCGGCGGAATGAACTTGTTGTATTCCGGGGAGCCGTATTCGTGCACGGTACCAACACCGAAGAGTCGTAGAATCCTAGGGGGGCCTTCGAAAGCAGAGAACATGATCGTGATCCGACCATTTTCCTTAACATGCGATATGGTCTCCACGCCTGCAAACATAGATCACCGCGTTTAGTGGCCCACTCCATTAGAAAAAACTGAACCTTACCGCTGCCTGTGAGGTCTTCATACCAGACCTGCTTTGAGTTGAGGACATGGAAGCAGTCGGCAATTCCTTTGGGCGACACATTGACGTGACCGTGCGCGTCGAGGGGAGCGGTGGCCACCCAGAACATCTTCTGTTTCTTGATCCATTCGAAATGGCTTTGCGGAATTTCGTCGTAAAACTGGCCCATGGTGACGTGGAGTGCTGTCGAGAGGCACCTAAAACCCTACGGGACACCATTTATCGACCGATTTCAGGTTCGACCCACAAGAGCCACCGAGGAGGCTGTACAATTACGATGTTAACGTTGTGGTGACGCACTCAACTTGGCAATCGGCACTCTGAGTTCCGCTCCCTTCACTGGCAGGAGATCCGGGCATCAACTACGGGAGGAGACTACATCAATGAAGAGTAGCAAAGAGTCATAAATACAGCTAATTATATGAATCGGAGTTGAACCATTTCCACCGCGTATACTCAAAGACGAAACAGCGCGCCTCAAGTTCGTCACGCCACGCATCACTATACGGTGTCGCAGGGCCACAAGCTAGATATCCAAAGTAGTTGTGCAGAAAGGAGTATTTGCCTAGAACCCTGTATTATACGGAACGGCCGAATCACCATAGGTTCATAGTGCTGAGTACCAGCACAGTGACACAGGTTCATTCCAACTTGTTTACTGACAGCTCAATCCCCAGAGACTCTGGAACTATCGCTGCGATGCTATTATTGTGATCATCAACGTCCACGTCATCTTCCTGGTCCGTTCCCCTCTGGTAAAAATAGGCCACGCAGATGATCTCTACCAGCACAATTCCCAAGAGAAACCAAAAAGCGGCTGTACGCCCGTTTTGCTCTTCCGAGCCAGTATGGGTAACCTCCACGGATGTTTGGATCGAGATAAAGGCTGAAAGCCCAATAGCAGAGCCAACCTGGAGGGCTCCGTTGAAGATGGCGCCTGCTATACCTGTCATCGATGCGGGTGCGGCCTGAAGGATGGCGATGCTTGCAATAAGAGTCAGGTGTGGCATGGTGAATGAGGTTAGTTAACTCTACTTACTTTGTGTGACTATATACCAGCATAGCACCAGCACTCCCAAGAGTGAAGGCTGGAAATACATAGGGCCAATAATCCTCTGGCCGACTACTGTGTATAGCCACCAGGATGGTAGCTGCACCTACCATCGAAAGACCAGTGAGAATAATCCACTTTGGACTGATACTTCTAGACAGCGGCCCCGTGAAGCTCATCCCGAAAGAAGCCACACCAATCGGAATCCTAAAAGTTCTGAAATAGACGGTTTATCCATTTGGCTTCAGAGGAGATACTTACATGCGGAGTGCGGTGGAGATGACTGTCCAGTGGAAAACATCTTGCCACAAAGTCGTGAAGACGAGGAACATTGCATTCCACCAAAAGAATGGCAACAACGCTGAACCAAGGAGGACGGAGAAGTTATTGTAGAACCACGCGCGAGGTGGTCTAACCAAACAATAATTCATGGGTGCAAGACAACGATTGAAAAAAGCTGTGACATACATAGCAGCCTTATCAGAGGGTATTAGAGTTTCCCAATAGAAAAATGCAGCCATGAGCAGTAAAGAAATGATCAATGGAATAAGGACCCCTGCGGCGGCCCAACCATTCGCTGACCCAGATGTCACCCCATAGATAAATAGGATGAGCGCAACTGATGATATTATATTAGTATTGGGTGTAATTAGTACTTCCTAGATATAACGAAGCACACCAGTCAAGATTGAAATTCCGATCAGATCAAGGCTCTTCCATTTCTCACTACAGGTCTTTGGCTTGCGGTCATAGCTTATAATGTCGGCCGGGATTATGAATACACATCCCAGCGCGACTGGAATTGCAATGAACGCTGAAAACCAGAAAACCCAGTGGTACGACGCTCTTTGGACGAGAACCGCACCGGTCAAGAGGCCAAGTACTGTGCGCGCGTCGTGTCGTCGGTCACAAAGTTGAGAATGACAATAACGCTTACCATCCGCAACTGCACCACAACCTCCAAACATACCGATAGCCCGAGCTTGTTCAAGAGGATCCGGAAATGTATGTACCAAGAGGGCCAGCGCTGAAGGTATCGACAATGCAGATGCTTCGGGATATGTTAGTAGGTTCAATGTCACGTAATGTTTTCCATACCGATGCCCATGAGAGCTCTTAATATAATGATCGCTATTTTATTGTTCACGAAGCCAGCAATAACGGAAAAAATTCCCAGAGAAGCTATGCCTGCGATGAAGGCATTTTCTGTCTTATTCTGAGTAAACCGCCTGGAGAAATAAGCCACATTTACTTGGATTATAGGTATCAGTTATCCGCCCACTCTTTGAATGTAAATCAAAAGATGTTGCATGCGAGAAAGGGGATAAGACGTACGATCAAGAGAAACGAGGCAAACGTGAGCTGGAATGCACTGATGATCCAGACGGATTGGTTCTGCATAATACCCATTGTACCCTCGAGAGTAGGGATCACGGGGAAAAGTGCTGCATTGTTGAACGCGTCCAAGGATTGAGCGAAGCAGCACATCGACAGTAGCATTAATTTGCGCGTTAGCGAAAGCCGTTTTGGAAGACCATTGACTAGTGTTTCAACGGATGTGGCTGGAGCAATTGACATTGCACTAGCGGCTTGCATGTAGAGGAATATTGGTGATGCACCTTCACAAGGATGAAAGAGTCGCTCTACTTTAAGCCAGTTATATCGATCATACATTATCATATGGCGGGGTCATAATCCTTGTTCGTGTGATTATTCAAGAACCATGTGCTCAGAAGGTAGTTGCGTTAGAGACTATGAGTTGCCGGGAACCGTAACAGCGGACATACTCCAAATGGCATAGATGTTAGATGAATGTGAGTAGAAAGAGAAGGCTTCTGCAAATTCTCGTGACCAGGATTAAAATGTCGGCCAAGGAACAGAAGGAGCTTACCGCGATTCGAAACTATTGCAATCCGCCGGGCAGACAAGGTCTCCGATATGATTCGAGCTTACGAATGGAATAGATTTGCATCTTGTACAGCTGGAGATGAAGACACCGACTTCCTACTCTGGCGAGTTCCCTGTGTAACAATCTAGGAGGTAGTTCATTTTCATAACAAATGAAACTTCTCAGATGTAAAGGAGACGAGCCCGATCACGAACTCAACAAATTGAAATATGACACATTCACTCACTGACGCAAAGTAGGGTATGTGAAACTCCAGTTCGCCAAGTATTTCCCACTGGCAGCTCAGCTGTTCTGCGGAGTCCACTACTGCGTGTCGAGGATACACCAGTAGGTGGTACAGATGACTGGACAGGTTATCGCATCCGACTTGCTCCGATGCAGCGACGATGCTTACACGTCTGACGAAGTGCAAATGTAAAAGCCTTCGGGTCACCCCTCGATGCCGCGGCGTCCCATGTAACGGTCCAATGAAACCTTTGCTCTCAAACGCGGATGCGTTGGTTGAAGAGACGACAAGTTTCTCAAGAGGACTCAATTACTATTCTTTCCTTCACTGCCGGGAAACTCCGAGTTCCAGTAGAATCCATCTCACATACTTATTACTTCATACAACTCCCGAAGCACTGGCAGGAAACATCCCATACGCATAATGGGGAAGCTCAAGCATAGTTGTCTAGAGCTTCCCCAAATTCGAAAGCAAGCTTGCCAGATTCTTAGTGACTCGGACATTCCATGGCCACACTGTGATCCGTCTTTTCTAGGTTTGTTCGAAGCAAGTTCCTGCTCCGGTTTCTATGCTCGAATGTTCTCAGTCTGATCACTGTCGCCATCTCCAGGTTTCAGGATGCTGAAACAAATTGTGTCGACAGTGTCGGGGTATTCATGTTCAAGATCCTGGAATGTCCCTTTCAACATCGTCCTTCGATATCCTCCGGTTCAACCCCACACAACAGCCCACTTTCCCTCGGACTTTGATACCACTGGCGAGCCAGTCACAGAGACTCTCCGCATGCCAAGGTCGCTGATCGCAACCGTGTTAGAAGCTCATTTCCTCTCTTTTACAACGTATCTGATGAATCGACCACACATTTGTATGGCGTTATCCTTTGTGGCTTAGAGCGCGCTTATACACTTATTCTACCCACTTCCTAACAATTGCAATCCTAAGCTTTTTCCTTTAAAGTTGATTAAACATACAGTTTATATCGCATTCCCGTGGTCCGGTCGCCCTCAGCTCTCAACTTTGGTTTGCATGCTAGGCCACTCAAACCTAGATGGGCAGTAGGCAACGATATAGGTAAATCCTCCAATCGAAATGTGGAATCCTTCCGTAAATTTCGAGCGCTCTGGTGAACAGAGAAAAGGTTGGGGTACATAGATTGGTTATGTACACATAAGGCCGGGAGACCAACTATGATACGCTAAGTATGGGCGAAAGCCCGGCGGGCTTTCTGGCCCATGGCACTGGATCCCTTTTGGGGCGAGCGAGCTGCAAGGGTGGGTGGGTCCACCGAGCAGGCGCTGTCGCGGAACCAAGGGTGTAGCGGCGTGCAACGGACAGAGGGAGAAGGACAGTCTGAGTTCCTTCGACGGGTGGAAGTGGCTGAGGAGAGGGAGCGGAGGGTGGGTGCGAGAAAGAATGGGTTGAGTAGCAGTACTTAGGCTACAGTGCACGTCACTCAAAGGTGGCAAGTCTGTAGCCGGTCCGCATTTGCACTGGCAGCCCCCAGATTGAAATTTAATAGGGAAACATGGGAAAACTAGCATAATTCTGCATTTTCAAAAATTGGCCTTGTATTACGTAATCATTCACTCTTGGGGAGGCTGGAATGGAGAACAAAACTTTCATCTGACAAGAGCCATGACCTGCCCAACCAAAAGGCAGAGACAAGCCAAGGCCCAGCATGCTTCTGGTGCAAAGACATTTGACTCTGGCTTCACTGAAACGCATCTTGAAGTTGGCCATGACCTGGATTATCAGCCGAAAGTAGAGAATGAAGACATATCTGACTTGGATGATAATAACTTGCCTGACATGGACTTGCCAGATGGTGATTACCATGGGCAGGCTACAGAAGAATCTGAGTCTAATGTTAGGAAGAGATCTTGGATGGAAATTCATGTCCCTGTATGTGAAGTTAGCTCAAATGCACAACTTGATGTTGACCAGCGAAGAGATGTTGCGGTGTTAGAATGCCAAATATGGTAACTCCGATGTCCATATATGGCATCTCCAACTGGCACCACTTAAAGTTCACTTTTTGGACAAACACTGATTCTCAAAGTGAGAATTTTTAAAATCTAACGAGATAACAGTCTTCCTTCATTGTATTAGAGCACATATCTACACTTAGAGTGCCAGCATTTATGTTTGTAAAAGTGTTATTATGATTTTTTTTTGTCTATATGTGAGTTGCCTATTTTGAGTGACGTGCACTGTAGAATACCCTTGGAACAACTTTCCTGAGGCCCCTATAACCTATCAGGGGTAATTCTTAAGTGGATTGATAACCACCTTCAAGGGGTTTCCGCTTGAGGAGCCTCCTCCACTGTCCAAATGAGGATGTTCACCTTTTGACAAACGCCTCTTGAGCCTCTCGTGAGCTTACGCTCACCCACTCGAGCCTCCTCTGCTGCACGAATGAGGATGTTTGTCTCCCTCTCGAGCATCTCGTGAACCTACGCTGAAGTTGTTCGCTTCCTCATGGACTCCTCTCAAGGACCACATGAGTGTCCTCAGAATCCTCTTTTCTTCCTTGCTGTCAGAGTCGTGCTCGCTGTCGCATCCCGCCGCCCTCGGTCCCACAGTCCTACACCTACCCCTTGGTCTGCGCTCCTTGCCTGCACACACTCACGGACGATGCGACTGTGACGCCAGATGATTACTCAATGATGATGACAACTTCTCGACGTCGAGTCGACGACTGATGCGACAATGACGAAGCAGCATGATCGCCTTGCACCACGATGACACTACACACCACCACCACTAGGCAAGAGAAGGGGTTTGACGACGTGACAACGATGACGAACTCGACAACGACTCGGAGACGATACGACGACAACTGATGACATGATGACAATGAGACGGTGACGAGACGACGCGGTGACACGAGGACAAGGGAGACGAGAGAAGAATGCGATGCGACGAGGTTGAGGATGAGGGAGATGGTGACATGAGGGCAACACGAGGACGACTCCGAGAGGAAATTGACGGTGACGATGACGATGAGGTGTGTTCCCATCACACTCACACTCACACACACTCACCCTCTCTCCCCGTGTCTCTCCGTTACCCACACTATGCCAGACCTTGCCCACGCTGTCAGCGCACCTCCACAGCGTGACATCGACCAAGGTGGTGCACAAGTACGAGCACACTAGCAATCTAGTAGTTGATGAACAAGAGGTCTATATTTAAGTACATTCATGTTTGTGAATATGGTACGTGGCAGATGGTGTCGTTGAGCCTTCAAGTCGAGAGCCATACCCCAGGTCCACTAATGATTCTCTTGTTCGTACTCCAACAACTTTGATGTTTTGTGTTGCATCTGAGCACTGTGACGCTTTGCGGGTGGCATGTGGTCCACGGTTTCAGCTTTGCAGGGTCATGGCATTGGGCTATTTTCCATCATCCTCGCCGACCTTTTTTTGCTCTGTAAGTCATGTTAGTTAGCAATCAATGAATTTTGTGAGCTATCGAACCACTCACCGAATGCACTGTCGGAGCTGCTACTGCAGCTAAACGCGCCTTTTGTTCTTCCCGCATCTCGTACATAGTCATTAGGTCGTCCGACCCACCACGAATGGTGCCTGGGGCAGGGTGAGGGTCATGTTGTGGAGTGGTGGATGTGTGTTGCGGAGTGGTGGATGCACATTGCGGAGTGGTGGATGCGCGTTGCAGAGTGGTGGATGCGCGTTGCGGAGTGGTGGATGCACGTCGTGGGGGGGTGGTGGATGTGCGCCGTGGGGGGAACCTTACGTCGCCTTCAAATTCAACCTGAAATACCTGCACTGTGACATGAGTAGTTGGAAAATAACTAAATCTGTCATACATACTGTGGGTCCTCTCCGAGTTTTCTCGCACTTCATCACCAACAAGTGGAATACCACGTCCGGTGCCACGCGCACCTTCACTCGCGCGTTAAGAGCATCGTGGGCGCCGGATGCGCTGCCGTTTGACATGGAGGTTGAAAATGAGTCAAGATGCAAATGAAGTTTGACAAACCCACGCACCCTTTTATTGATTTGAGGTGACCGATCCTCGATAGATCTGTGAATCCGGTTGAGAGAAACAAGGAGGAAGCACAGAGGCAGGGCGATTCGATCTGGTGTTCCTGGTTCGATGAGCAATAGTTAATTAACATAATTACATTTTGATTGCCGCCGGCTGCCCTCGGAGCCACACCACTGCAGCCTCCCGATTCTCGAAGTCCCATCATCGTCGGACGAATGTGCACTGTTATATTTATTGGTTGATCGAAGCGCACAAAATGACAAAAAGTTAACTACATAGTTGCTATACTTTAGTGAGATGTTTCGGAAGGGAGAGGGAGAGTTGGAAGTAAGCTATGTGTCTCGGATTCCACATGCTAATATGACATGCCACCAACATATGTGTTGTCATGAGCCAGCAAGTCGCTGAAATGCCCTCGATGCTCCCCAGAGCCATCACGGAACTCTCCTGAATGCGCACCTGCCGTCAGCCCTTCATTTGGTCTCCCAAACGCCGTCCCAGGATAATGGTAGGCCATACTTTCTCTTCCTTGGGGATACGGGTTGCTAGCGTCATAATATGTAGCCCCGCTGTTGGTCCATACGTGGGGGTTGCAGAGCCTGCGTGGTGATGGGAGCCGGTGCAGGGTGCATGGGAGCTTGTGCGGGATGCATAGAAACTTGCATGGGATGCATGCCGAGGGGCAAGGTAGCCTGTGCAGAGGGCATCGGAGCTTGTTGGGGGGGCAAGGCAGCCTGCACGGGGACAGCAGCTTGTGGTGCACCGTAGTAACCTTGATGTTGCTGTTGACCATAACTGCCGTGGGGGATGTAGCCATTCGGATTGACCTGCCGCGATCCTTCATGCGGAGGGAAAGCCTGAGGCTGCACCTGGTAGAAATTTACGGGAGCGGCGTGTGGGAGCATGGAGGCAATTCCTTGCCGAGTGGATGGTGGGACGGGTGGTGTGGCAGTTGTCAACATGGGAGCAGCGCCAGCAGTCTGAGCAACGTTAGGTTGCATGACTGCCAGCAGTGCACTCTGTAAAGCGGGGGAATGCGTTGAGCGTGATGCTTGCTGAAGCACGTGCGATGGTTGTTCGAGTGATGAAGGAAGACGCGATGTCTTCTGTTTCAGAGATGGTGACGGTGACGGTGTAGTGCGCGGAGCCTCTGGCACGTCGCAAGGACCATTGACGTGCTTGCGGAGTGTGGTCGAGATCACTTCTTCTAAGTCTGAACTTGGCGGCCCCTCGTCGCCTTCGAACACGTCACGGGTAGAAATCTTATCATCGGGTTTCTTCTGAACCAATCTGGGCTTTGGACGTGTGGCTGCGCAACCGTTAGATCAAGACCAAAATCGTCTTAATGAACATACATTTAACCGGTGCCCCAGCTACTTCTTTGGGAGCTGGGTACATAAATCAGAAATGTAAGCGAATAGATTCGCGTGAGGATTAACATACCAACAGCGG
>JBBPPG010000802.1:0-15424 GCA_038091855.1 Leccinellum luteum
CTCGTCAGTACGATGGGAATCCAACTCTAACTGGTGGAGGCGAGCCTCAACAGCTGCAAGCTCCAAGCGCGTGACTGGCACACCTTTCAGTCACGACTATCGCAATTTGCGTTCCACACTCCATGTCCAAACTGTTACGACTGACCCGGGTAGGGCCAGAAGTAGACCAGAAACGTAGTACCAGAGGTCGAGGAGCGGAGGGACGAAGGACTCCCGATCAAGAGCTCGGGTGGAGGCTCGCAGGAACTAAGTGTTCCAAGGACGAAGGGAATGCGCACGAACACGCAAGAAGACGAAGGGGAAACCTCGAAGGTATATTGCTAGGACTAGGCAGGTACTACATGGTAGTATCTGGTAGACTAAGGTGGAGATTATCTAATCGAGGGTGTGCCCATTATATAGGTACGGGAAGTGAGCACGGACCAAGACGAAAGAGGAAACTGAGGAATGGTCCGATGTGTGGGAAATCTATGAGTGGACGATAAGAAATACATGAGGCATCGGAGGAAACGAAGAGGAATGTTCGGGAACATGAGAGAAGCGAAGAATGACTAATCCGCAGTATGAAGGATGAGTCATGAAGCTGCGGATGACGTGTATGCTTGGTAAGAGATATCGGAGGCAATGAGATAGAAGTCGGGAGACCGGAGGTACCGGGAAACCGAGGAGAGACGATAAGGGAACTGAGGTCGGGAAACCGGGAGTACCGGGAAACCGGAGTGACTAAGCGAAGTGAGGAGATAAAGGAACAGAGAGGAATAGAGGAATGTAGCGAAGCGAAGAGACGGAAGGATAGAGTGAAGCGAAGAGACGGAATGGAGAGACGGAGGAGCAAAGAGGTGGGTGAACAGAGCGGAGTAAAGAGCATGTGGCAGGGTCGGGGTCGGGGGATATGCGGAGCGAAGGAAAAAGATAGGGGCATCACGATGAATCGTAACACAAACCACCTAATTTGCGTTATAGTGCCACTCGGCCGACATTGGGCATGAGCGTACCGGCCGAGTGGAGGTTTGCGAATGGGCCGATGTCAAAAGTGCACAGTCCGATCCTTATCCTGCGTGTCGGCCGGCCTGGAACTTCCCTCGGCCGACACAGTGAATGACGTATCGGCCGCTACGTACCTACAATCCACCTTACAATATATAGCGCCACTCGGCCGACATTGGGCATGAGCGTACCGGCCGAGTGAAATTGTGCGAATGGGCCGATGTCAAAAGTGCAAAGTCCAATCCTTATCCTGCGTGTCGGCCGGCCTGGAACTTCCCTCGGCCGATACAGTGCATGACGTATCGGCCGCTATGTACCTACAATCCATGCCACCTTACAATATGTATCGGCCCATACGTAGTAGTACCTATTCTACCCTGTAGTACGTATCGGCCCACCGCAGAATGTACCATACGTATAGTCGGCTGACGCGTCGCTACAAACAATCCTCATCTCGGCCGGTACGTAACGTACCCTGTGGTACGTATCGGCCCACTGCGTACGCATAGTCGGCCGATGCGTAACCACTAACGAGCCTCATGTCGGCCGCTGCCTAATCTACCGTGTGGTACGTATCGGCCCACTGAAAACTGCGCGATAAGCATAGTCGGCCGATGCGTAACCACCAACGAGCCTCATGTCGGCCGCTGCCTAATCTACCGTGTGGTACATATCGGCCCACTGAAAACTGTGCGATAAGCATAGTCGGCCGATGCGTAACCACTAACGAGCCTCATGTCGGCCACTGCCTAATCTACCGTGTGGTACGTATCGGCCCACTGAAAACTGCGCGATAAGCATAGTTGGCCGAATCGTAACCACCAATGAGCCTCATGTCGGCCGCTGCCTAATCTACTGTGTGGTACGTATCGGCCCACTGGAAAATGCGCGACTCGGCCGCTACCCAATCTACCGTGTGGTACGTATCGGCCCACTGAAAACTGCGCGACAAGCATAGTCGGCCGACGCGTAACCACCCACCATCCTCATCTCGGCCGCAGCGTAATCTACCGTGTGGCACGTATCGGCCCACTGGAAAATGGATAAGCATAGTCGGCCGACGCGTAACCGCCCACCATCCTCATCTCGGCCGCAGCGTGCGGAACGTGTTGGCCAGCGAATCGGCGCATATTGAGGAAGCATTCTACTGCATCAAGCGAATGACTGAAGTCTCACAATTTTTTCATAGAGTCAATTGCATTTGTAAACTTGGTTTAAACAATACTACGAGGTGCAAATTACGAGGAGTCAAAGTCCTTGGGCTCTGGCAGTCTGAACCCGGACCCTCTTCCCCCTACCCAAACGAGGCTGAGAGGATGATCCGGCCTCGCCGACTGGAGCAGCCTTGGCCTCATCCAGCGATTCCCTTGGCTTCTTTGGCACCAATCCGCCTCGTTCCCCCTCGGACTCCCTTTGACGTTTCTGGGCAGCCTTGCCTTTTCCCCTCTCTTCTGGCTCCGAGTCGACCGCCTTCGCCGCCTGAGTTTCCACCTCGCTCTGTTCGCCGAGTTGCAGCTGGTCGACATCCTCGGACGCGGTATCTTCTGCGGGAACATTTGGGAGGGTTGCCACCATTGGAAGTGGAGATCCCAGCGGCTTTCGGGGCGAATGGCTTGCCGGAATGAGATTTTGGGCACCGCTGGCAGGTGGGGCAGGAGTGTCGCCGGGGGTAGTCGAGGTAGAAGGGCGGAGAGTGGGCGAATGAGCAGGAAAAGGGCTCTTTGGCAGAGCTGCGGAGGATGTACCAGGCTCCTAAGTTGTCGATCAGGAATTGTATTTGACGTTTTATAAGGACTTACGTTATTGAAAGCTGCGTTGGCCCGATTCTTCCCCTTTGACAAGCCAGCCAGCCTTTTGTTGGCTAAGCCCACGACGTCAAGAACCTGATCGATGTGACGGTGGGTGAAGGGAGAATTGATGAAGTGAGAAGCCACTGGAGGCAACTCGGCGCCGGGTTCCTGCTCAACCACCCGAGCGATGTCTCGCAGAAGAAGGCCCAGGGCCAGGCAAAGGAGAATCATCCTATCTCTGGAGCTTGAGGAGGGCAGCAACGCTGTGATTTTGCCCAGCGTTTCCAGTAGGTTGGGCTCGGAGTGAAGCTCTGCTGGGAGGCAGATACTTGGCGAGGCCCAGGAGCACCAATCCCCGAGGGAAAAGGCACCCTCCAAACGCTTTAAATAATCACCGTTAGCAAAAGGCATAAAATACCGAATGAGACTCACCGGGAAGCCCTTCAACTCTGCCACAGACGAGGCGAAGTCCTGGTAAACCTGGGCTTGGCAAAGGGACCTCAAAAACTGAAGCTGTGAGGCAATACTTCCAGCATTGCCTGCTGGACTGCAGCTATCCGCGCTCGGCTCGGCTTCAGTGCCAATCGTCCCAGAAGGATCATCGCCCCCAGAGTCTTCGCCACTGTCCGAGGCCTTTGCTTTGCCGGCGGCCCCTCGAGGACGCTCGCCCTCTGAATCTTCTTCTCCGTCGGATTGCGGCAAGGACTTTGTGCCGGAGATGGTCCCAGAAGGGCCTTCACCCAGAGAGTCTTCGTCCATGTCAGACACCTCGACGTACCTCTTCTTCGCCCTCCTTGGTCTCGTAGGCATCTCCTCCTTCCCCCGGCGGTCACCGCGCCTGCATTTTAGGAATACCACCAAGGGCAGCTTCTCGCTCTGCCTGGTGTCCCACAATGACCAGATTTGCTTCACATCGCCAGCCTGGAGCTTGGAGGGGTCGGGGAGACTCTTGAGGGAGGGAGGGAGGCAAGCGGAATCGATATACTCTTGATGCGAGGAGGAGAGGATAACCCAGGGGACTGAGGCCCGGTCGTTATCGGTGAAGTTTTCTGGGTTTAATTAGTTAGTCGATAAATCGTCAGCGAGACCAAAGACTCGAAAATAGAAACGACGCACGGTAGGCTTCCCTGAAAACATCTCTGATAATCGACTTTCGAGTGTTCAACGAAAGATTCTTCGAGGAGGGGAGGATTAGGGACCCGTCTTCATCGCGTTCCAGTCGGACCTTGTCCCCGCTACCTGTGATGGAAGCAGGCTTGTCTTCATCCGAACTGTCGTCCGCTGGCGCAACACGTTAGTCAGTAAGAACTGTATTTTGATGACAGCGTACCAAATTCGTTGTGAAGGTAGTCCAGCAATTGGTCTTCCAATTTCTTGGAGACCTTCTTCCCCAAGTCGTGGTGGGTGAACTTGGTGTTGCGGACCTGGGGCTCTGACTCCATCCTAACGAGACGGTCGTTCATTATTCTGAAGCGTCCTGGAGCAAGATTTGAGCGACGGCACTCACACGCAAAGGTCAACCCCGCCTTCTGACGATTTGTGGCCTAGCCATACAACGCAATGGACGCCCATCGTTCGATTCATTGATTCGATAAACTCGCGCACGGTTTTACCCATAGAACGCTTTCGAAATCTAGAACAAAGAGCCAGGGTGAGATTGAGAAAACGAAGGCAGAAATAAATAATTACTGCGCTTGTTTTTCTGGGGGGGCCCCTTGGCTGTTCCATTCCCGTTTAGCCTTTCGAATTTGAGCCATTTGGTCGGCATTGTTCGAACAAACGTTCTTGAACCAAGCGGAAGCGTTTTTGGTTCTGGCTCCGATGGACACTTTTTCAGTAGGGTTGCGACCTTGCTCCAGGTCGAATGCAGCAATGGCGTCCTTGAA
This sequence comes from Leccinellum luteum, assembly GCA_038091855.1. Lineage (NCBI taxonomy): Eukaryota > Fungi > Basidiomycota > Agaricomycetes > Boletales > Boletaceae > Leccinellum > Leccinellum luteum. The sequence continues at coordinate 4,664 of JBBPPG010000802.1, forward strand.
GATGTGCTGGGCGACTTGGAAGTCCGTGAACTTCTTCTGGTACGAGGAGAGGTTCCCTGGGCGCGGGGCTTCTTCATTTTCGCACTCGCTCTGCTGCTCACCTGCCGCCTTCCTTCCCTCCTTCCCAGTTCCCTTCTTGCTCTTCCCCCTCCTACTACTCTTCCTTGCCCCGCTCCCACCCCGGACAGCCTTCCCTTTCCCCTTCCCTCCCTTTTTTCCAACACCGTCGCTTTCTTCATCGCTGCTGCCGTCGCTGCGGCGGCGATACGACCTCGCGTCGCTATCCTCGTTAGCTTGCCATCGACCCTCATCTCCTCCACCCCGTTCGCTCGCCGCTTCACTTCCATCCTCGCAGTCGAAGTCGTCAACGCCACCAACCCAGTCGCTTGCAGAGTCGAGGTCTTCTTCTTCAAAATCGTAAGAGTCATCTTCATCTTCCTCGGCCGTTTGCGCAGAGTCGAGGACTAACAACCTCAAGGTAGACAAGCCCGCAGCACGGACCAGCTCTTCCTTTTCGGTTCTCCTTTCTTCTACATGTCTGATGAACCGGCAAAAATGCCGACGAATCATCTAAAGGTAGATTAGCCACAGTAGACAGTAATCGCACTCGCTTACCCATTCATTTACGCCGTCGCCTTTATTTGTTTTCTTGATTCGAGAAACGATCTCAGTTGCGAGAGCTGAGCGACCAGGTTGGCTTGAAGAACTCCAAATGTCTTCATAAGGAGCAAGGATGTTTTTGAAAGGGGAAAGGAGAATAGATTTGGGAGGAACCATTGATGTGGGGCGCGTTAGGAGTGAGCAAGTTTGAATCAAACCACAAATCGGCCCAACGCGTCTCACGTGATCGTTCCACCGGCCGGTGCGCGGGGCACGTGCGTGGGGCGTAGGTCGGCCGATTCATTTCGTGGGCCGATACGCGAGCTACGCGAGGGGGACATAAGTCGGCCGATTCGTTTGATGGGCCACAGGAACGGCCGATACGCGGTGCCGATGCACCAGACTTTTGTCGGCCGATTCATTTGAAGGTACCGGCCGACGACGGTTTTGTTGATCAGTGCTTATGCGGGCCAGAAACGAACAAGGTACAAACACATCGAAATTAAATTGAAGGAGGAGGGGCCACTATACAAAATCCGATGAAACATCCAAGGCAAACCAGCCGCTCGTACGCCTGCTTGGCGGGGCAAGGAACTGGAGGTTCTTTGGTTTCCTCCCAGACACCTTCCCAGCCGGCTCCTCCCTGGAACCATCTTTTCGAAGGCCGCAGGATTGATTCCCACATCGAGTCACCCACAGGTCCATGACCTGCTTGAACTCACTCCAAGGTCTTATGGCTTTACATACCGGGCAAGCCGGGGGAAGGGTGAATCCATAGGGGCGGTGGTGGGAGTTCCACCATACGAACTTTGTGGTAAGCGGCGCGGAAGGACGGCGGGAGGATGAGGGGGAAAACTCGAAGAGGACGACGTCGGAGTGGGATCCGAGTTCGAAACTGTTGGAGAGGGCGGTAGGCATGGCGTCCCGGAGGTGAAATCCCTGGATAAAGCAAGAAAATAATAAAGTGTTGAGGAATGGAGGGGCCAAGGCCCCCTGAAATCGGGTCGCAGTGAAGGCGATGACTTCCTTGAATCCCGTGCTACAAAAGAAAGGAGTCAGAATTCTACACTAAAAAGAGCAAACCCGCTGAGTTTACCTTTCCAAAGACCGAAGCAGGCCTGATCTGGACTCTGGGTAGGAAAGGATCCAGCCACAGGTTAAGAGGACCAGTGTTCCTCCTCGGATGACATCCCGTAGAGAGGATGGAAATAGAAAATCGAAAAACTAAAAAATGATTAGTTCTGGAAGGATGGCAGATAAAATCGATCTGACCTGAGAAACCTCCACCGAAAATCTGCGCCCCTGCTCATCCTTTCCGGCGAAGAAATCGCCACGATTTTCATCGCTGTGAGTGGTGATGAAAACTACGATTCGGCCGGGGGGAGTGGAGCGAAGCTTCGCCTCCAACGACTTCATGTTCCGGCTGTGGTCGTTTATCTTGCGGGGGGTTCCCAAGTCGAATTCGAAGTCGTGTAAGAGCATTGATCCTTCTGCGGGGTAATAGGAGTGGAGATACTCAGCTAGTACCGTTGGCGGGGATCCCTCAGCCGGCATCTCGAGGCAACGGAGGTGAACGATGGCCAGCGGGACGTTGATGGTCTGCCTGCAAATATACATACCGCAATCTTTTGCGAAGATGGGTGGATTTGGAAGCGCTGCTACCTGCTGGCCGTCTTGAAGTACCGTGAACCCCTGTGAAAAAAGATCGCTTCCACCTCCTCCTGCATGACTTAGAAAAAAATCACTTGCCTGATAAGCACGGAACAAACGTTTCCCCTTCCCACCCTCTATCTGATCCTCCTGTTCATGGCACCTAGGGCACACAAAGCGAACGTCGGGGGCGTTGACGATCGAGAGGCTACCATCCGGGATGAGCAGACACGCGTTGCAGATGACCCGAGAGCAATTGCTGCAACAGAACTGCGTGTCTGCTCCATCTTGACAAAGAGCGCAGAACTAGTAAACGCAAAAACAAAAAAGAAATGAGAAAACACGGCAGGAAATAAAATATACGCACCTTGTTGTAAAGATCCCCGGAGATGCTGACCTCTGAGTCAACCTGGCTAGGGGAAAAGGTGGGGAGTGGCGACGACGGTAACGCGGGGGTGATTTGCGACGAGGCATTCCGATCAACCAACATTTGAAGGTCGAGACGGGGGGCCCGACCGCAGGTACTGCGCTTCCTTCGCCGCCTGAGTTGCTGGTTGGGCGTCAAGCCGGACTTAATTTTTGCCTTCGAACGAGCCATTGTGAATGTCCGCGCTGCGACGGTAATAGCGAGTAAAGTATAAATGAGAAGACTGGAGGAAACGAGGCACGCGCCGCCCCACCTCCGCGTGAGAATTCCGCGAGCAAAGCCGCGGTCTGTTGATTTGTTCATGTGAGTCACGCGATTGAACCACAAAAGCGCGCGCCCGTTTGAATCTCCGCTTTCAACCTTCTCCCCCTTCCTCCTCGTCGCTCGCTCTGCTTTAGCCCTACTCTGGCGCATCCAGGCTAGCCTCAACACAAGCAACCTTCCCAGGATCTGGGATCCTTCTGCTTTTGTTGCACGCGACTGCAGCGCGTTGTGGCAAGAGTGGGAGATCCCCACCAGGTGAGCGATTTTACCGTGTTACTCAGGCTGACGAGTCGTTGCCCCCTCTCCCCTCAGTATTTTGATGGGCGGCGAATGGTGTTGCGGGGCTTGCCTCGTCCCTTCGTCGTCCACCTGTTTCTCCCGGGGGTTATCCGACGGTGAATGGTGTTGCAGGGTTCGCCTCGTCCCTTCGCCGTCCACAAGTGGGTCAAGGGGGATTAATCGGCGGCGAATGGTGTTGCGGGGCTTGCCTCGTCCCTTCGTCGTCCACCAGTTGCTCCTGGGGGTTATCCGACGGCGAATTGTGTTGCGGGGGTCACCTCGTCCCTTCGCCGTCAACACGTGGGTCACGGGGGTTTAATCGGCGGCGAATGGCGTTGCGGGGGTTGCCTCGTCCCTTCGCCGACCGTCTGTTGGTCCCGGGGGTTTTATCTGGCAGAGCATGGCGTTGTGGGTAGCAAAAGGAACGTGGGGTGCAGGGAGAAAGGATTTGCAAGGTGAGGCCCGCCGTTGCTTCTTGCCATCACTAACTACCCTTCACGGCATTCAGCTAAACCCATCCCCTTCCTGCATCAATCGTCCGGGTCCCCGGGCCTCAACGCCAACGTCGTACGGTGCGTTTCCCTGTTGTCTCCACTCCAAGCGAGAACAAATTTATGAGTCACGCCAGACCAGGCTCGCCGGTCTCTCCCCTCGCCAACCGGCTTGGCGGGATCAAGATCTTTGGCCGATATCTTTACATTTTTTATTTTACTATTTTCTTTTGGGAAATGCGGAAGGCAGTGGGGTGGGCCCCTTCGCTGCTGGAAACATTCTCCCTCTTTTAGCTACATTTTTTACATTCTCCCTCTTTTAGCTACATTTTTTATTACCGAGTATTACTTAGTAAAACAACAAAAACCCGTTTCGCGGTCGAGTCGCTATACACGTCGTTTTTGAATCTTAGGCCGGCGAATGCCGATGGTCCGCCTCGCCCCGTCGCGTCACGTGACCAACGACCGTCCCCTCGTTCACGCCATCGAGCTCGGCGTAGGCGACCGGCGAAGCAAGATAAGGGCGAATACGCGGTATTCGCCGTCTTCCGGACGGCTGCTCTTCGCAAATAACGAGAGCTACAGTAGGAAAGGTTTACCACGCGCAGGGAGAAGCGAACGCCAACGATGCAAATAATGAGAGCTACGGTTGGAAAGGGTTACCGCGCAGGAGGAGAAGCGAATGCGAATATCTTGCTTTTACGCAAACGATACGGGTTACCGCAGGCTGGGAGAAGCGAACATCTTGCTTTTTGATTGAACTAGCGGAACGGCCTCTGCTTTTACCAGACCAAGCGTCTTCGACGGAAGTAAGTAAGTGGGATAAGGGCTGGGACCAAAGCGAACCCGCTTGCAAATACCGGTTCAACCTGTCCGATTATCAGCATACCCTGCTACTATAATTTTTCAGCACCGAAAGTTTCCGCTGTTCAGTATCTGGTATATGTTATGGAGCTATCAGTTCAGTTGGGGTTCGCGCAGACGAAATGGACGACTCGAGTTCAGCGAGCGAGGGGAAACAATTCCCCTGGATTCCGAATCTGCTAGGGGCGGTGGTCGGCTACCTCGCGGTCGCGCCACCCCGGCGGACCTTAAAAGGGTGACAGGCTGATGTAAAGTTACCGTTACCTACTCGGCTGGGCGGAGCTGCGGCTGAAAATTTTCCCGACTTGCCTTCCCCCCCCAACCATGGAACCCCTGGCGCAGTTGGTGCGGGAAGAGATTGAGAAGGCGACTCAGCAAAACTTGAAGTGTTGTTTCCCATCTGGCAACCATACCTCTTGCCAGGGAGCTGCGTTAGCCGCCCTTTTCCTGCAAGCGATCCCGTTTTGACTGACCTAATTATAGTTTGAAACTCTGGGCCAGGTGGACTCATTTACCCAACGACGGACATTTGCTCAGTAAGGACATAATTGCGAAAACAGAGCGCGACCGAGCGGCGGTAACCATCGCATTCGCGTTGAGCAACCACAGTAAGTTTTCGTACCTCGCCGGAAAATGTACCGGCAGCAACGCCGCCCAGTCCTTCTAGGTTTCGATGGAGATAGGTTTGCCGAAAAGGCCAAATGCTCTCCTGTTTCGGCGGATAATTCAGCTCGGCTGGAGAAACTTCAGAAATATTTCACGTTGCCCAATTTGGGTTCATTGGATGAGCCCTGCACCTTGGTTGACAGGGAAGGCAGGGTTCTTTTGTGGCACCTTCCGGGTCTAATATCCCCTTCCAGAGTGGTACGTAGCTAAGCTTCCTTTGCAGGTCCTGCCCATCTCAACACACACCCTCAGACTTATTGCAACCAATCCCTAATTCCTCTCAGACTTCAACTGGAGAAATCCTTGAGTTCCACTTCCACACTCATGCCCTGGAGGCTTCAAGGCTTCCTGGGCCCAGAGGAGTCTCAGCAGTTTGGCAGGGGGAAACTTACCGTATCCCTGGGTCATTTTATGCAGAACCGAGAGGTCGGTGGTTCTATTGCTGAGTCATTCATTATGGTACTAAAGTTTAATTTCTGGCAGCGAATTCTGGACCCCATAGTGAGGTCACCCTGCCTCCAGGATCCCTCAGTCATTTGTTGGTTGAAGAATATGGGTTCTCTGGAGGCTTTTCTGGACGAAGTAACAGGCTTGGTGCACCCTTCTCTGAAGGATGCAGGGCAACAGGCTGTTGCTCAGCTTGTGAAGGATGGGGAGGAGAAGTGGCCCACTTCATTTACTGGGTTTGAAATAGTTGTTAACCGAATCACCCCCTGGCATCAAGATTCAGGGTCTGGTAGCCAATCATTTGATCTTCTGCTTAGTCTAGGCTCAGATCACAGGGCCAGATTGGAGGTATCGGAGTTCCAGGCCAGTTTTGGATACCCTGCAGGTACGGCTATATACCTTCCTGGCAGGATACTGCGGCATGCAGTTCACGCGTGGGAAGGAGGGGAAAGGATAATGTTGGGCCATTTTTCCAAAGATGGTGTTCACGACCGACTTTGTATCCCTCAGCCCAAGTTCCCAAGGATTCAAGAATATTTTCCTTGAATACCTTCCATATTCCCCTATTACTTAGTCTAAGTTCCCAAGGATTCAATAGAATTTTTTGCATTTGATACTCTAGCTTCGGTTTGCATAATCTTTGCTTTAGTTGCAGGAATACCACTTACTTGGCATTCCAGAAAAATATGTCTGGTAGAAGGAAAGTCAGGAGATCCAATCCCAAAATCTCTCCTTCAAAACTCTCTCCTTCAAAGAGAAGAAAAGAAGATTCAGTATACGAGCTTTTGCCTTCAACAACAAGAAGGGGAAACTCCTCTTTTCAAAGATCGGAAAAGGTAGAGAGGCTGTCAGAATCAAGCAGCCAAGAGCCCAGTCCCTCCAAAAAGCCAAGACAATTGGAGGAAGAGCAGGTTCTGGAATCTGAGCAGCATTTTTTGGGCGAAGAGGATGACTTTCAACCAGCTAGTTTTCCTGACTTTCGAAGGCAAACAAAGGTTAGCCCTCCTAGCACCTAAAGGCACAGGTGTTTTTACTAACTGTTATTAATTAGAGTCAAAATGACTTCCTTAGGGAGTGGTTGCCCTGGAAGGATGAGTACGTTTCTGGGTTGCTCCAATTGGAGTCCCAGGAAAAGCCAGACTCTCTCTGTGAAAAATGTGCAGGATCTGAAGGAGGTATTAGGTGCAAAACTTGCTTTGGGATTCACAACTGGTGTCGCAACTGCGCCCTAGAGGTTCACAAACATCAGCATTTTCACAAACTTGAGATCTGGGGGGGTGATTGCTATGGAGAAGTCTCACTTAGGGATCTTGGTCATTTATGGCATATGGGCCATGGAGGAGACCCCTGCCCAGAAAGGAAGAAGATTGGAAGGGTTACTCAGGACCCTTTGCCTTCTAGTCGAGGAATCTCAGATCTCACAGTCATTCACACCACAGGTGTTTTCCAGCACTCTATCGCTTGGTGCCAATGTACCAATTCAGTCCTTGAAGATAGGCACCTTCAGCTACTGAGGTCCAGATTATTTCCAGCCAGTATCCAGAGGCCAGAATCTGCCTTTTCATTCCAAGTTCTCCAGGAGTTTGATTTAGATAATCTGGAGTGTAAAACTGCAGCAATGTCTTTTTATTCAAAGCTGCAGAGACTAACAAACCCCTTTTCGCCTCATGAGGTCCCTGTGAGTTTTAAAGTTGCTTCATCAGCTGAGCTGCTGCTGATTCCCAGGTAGAACCGGTACCGAGAGTTGATGAGAATCACTCGGGTATGGAGGTATCTCAATAATTTATGTCGGTCAGGAGTTGCTTTTGATGAAAAACAAAATCTCCCACCTGCTGAGATGGTTCTGTTTTGTCCGGCTTGTCCACAACCTGGAATAAATCTTCCAGAGGATTGGAGCAGCCGATATCCTCCGTGAGTGTTTTTGTTTACTTATTGTGTTCAGATTTGCGTAGAAGGCGATACGGCCGGTACGCAGGCCGCACGTCAGCCGACGGTGGATGCCGCGTATCGGCCGCCTCCATCTGGCTACGCTGGCTGCGGGTCGGCCGACCGCATTGCTGGCGCAGGCAGCGTGTCGGCCGAGATGGAAAGCTATCTCCGCACCTTTTGTTATATGTTTGTCTTAGTTTCTTTTGCTCACTTCCTTAACTGGTAGCTGGCTTGTAAAGCTTTGCTTTGTGGTGGATGGAAATTTCACAGCTCAACATATGAAGATGAAGACTCCAGGGGATGATGTCAGACTATCTGATGGGAGGGGCTTTATGGTGGAATCCTCAAGGTATAATTCACACCTTTCAGATTCAATAGAAGCAAAAGAGGCCAGCTTCTCATCCTGTGTTGTTACACCCTAATTCTTATAAGCTCTTTTTGTAGAAGTCATCTTGCCAGAACCACAGGGCATGGAATGCTGCAAACTCAGGTACAAAAAATTTGGATTGCACTGGAATTGGTGCATGCGCCTGCGCCAGGCATGGATGTTTTGTGCCACAGACTGTGGTGGATTTTCAAAAGGGTGAAAGGTATAGTTGTTTTCATTTTATTTGTCCTTGAAGTTAACAGCTCTGTAGACAGATCAACGTGGATTACTCCATTTGTCAGGCCCTTCAGTACCATTCCCAGGGCATTACTTCTGCCTTAGTGATCTACGATGTTGCTTGCCAATGGTCCAAAAAATTTGAAGCCCGAGTGGAGAATGCAAGATTTCTCCACATTCCTCCTGCCATGGAAACCATTCCTGCGGTGGGGAAGTTTCATCTGAATGCCCACAAAATCAGTTGCTACCCAAGGTTTTCCCTCAACTATGTGAAGGGTGCTGGCCATGTGGATGGAGAAATATTGGAGACCTTGTGGGCTCCTTTGAATAAGATAGCTCCATCTGCTCGGAGCATGTCAGCTGCTTTCAGGCAAGAAACTTATGATGCTCATATGCAGGACTCAAATTGGAAGAAGCTGCTTCAATTGGGTGCTTTCTACTTTTATCCTGCTGTTCAGCCAACCAGACTCATATAGCATCCAGGTAAAACTTTGCTGGATAAATATCGAAGGGCTTCCAGGGGTTTGGAAGAGACCAAGGGTGTATATGATGAACTCACCAGCAAATTGGAGCCGACATCAATTCAACAATGATTGGAAATGGAAGCCCAAGCCATGGAAATGAGGGGTGAATACCTGGATATCTACCATCCAGATGTGGAGAAAGGTATTCTTATTCAAAGTATCCTTGTATAAATTGTTGAAATCCTGTAGCCCCCACCTTAGCTGACATTCGGCTGGATCTTCTCTCATCCTTTGAGGCAAACAGGGGAAATTCAGCAAACATTTCTTGGATGATAAGTGGTATTAAAATAGAGGACCTCCAGTAAAGTCTTTCATTATTTTTCCTGTTCAACTTTAGGGTTAATTGTACCTTAGGGATGAGCTTCGGCAAGCTGCGAAACAGCTTCCGAAGGAGGCAACACCAACTCAGAAAGGGGAGGTAGCTAATCGCAGGAGGAAAGTTTTGGCCAAAATTGAAGTCCGGGAAATTCTGGGACAAACTGTTCTGGGTGAGCTGGAATTAGAGGAAGAAGACTTCAACCCACCCAGGGAGTGCCATTCTGAACTGCTGTCATTTCAGATTGAAGAACCAGGTGGATCATTTCTACTCCCGTTAGAAGATGATGACGGCATCACTGTTGATCTGAATGAAGAAGACTGGGCAATAGAAGGGGAAACTGATCCAGAAGATATTCCAATCTGGATGCCTTCTAGCCTAACCCCTGAAAAAGTCCGCATATTGGGCCTGAATATCCTTGCAGAGGAGGAGCTTGAGCTTCGGAAAGGCCAAGCAAACGATTGCCTGGAAAAGATTCGCTCACACCTTGGAAATCTGGCTATTCTTTACAGGCAGAACTTGAGAGGGGCAAAGTCAGTTCAAACTGGAACCCGAACCAGGAAGACCATTCAGGATACCCGAGCCCGTATTTGGCTCTCAGCTCAAAGTTATGAACGGGCCAGGTTGGCCATGGTTCGATTGGGTGCAGGGGATGTAGTCCTGCAAAACTATCAGAAAATCACCCAGAAGGATCTGCGGGTTAATAAAGATATTGTCGAGGAGAACAGATATGGACAGGGATCTGATTCTCTGCCTTGGCTCTGGAGAGTGGAAGGAGTCAAAAGCGGTTCCAACCCGTGGATGGATGAATGTAAGTTACTGCTACTCATTATCTGAAGGCCAACTTCTAAAGGCTTACCTTCCTACAACTCCTTAGTTTACAGGGTATCCTGGCTAAAGTCAAGGGCTAGGTACCAAAGGTGGGAAGAGGAGCTTCACAGAGTAAGATATGAAATGAGATGGTCTGTTAACTGGTTTGGGAAAAATCAGGAAATCTGGGAGAAAAGATCCCAGGAGAGCCAGGATTCAGGACCAAGAAGCTTTGCCAGGAGGATGGAGAGGGTTTTTTGTAAATTTGCCGAGGAAGGGAAAAGGTTATTTGAAGGAAAGATGATGGAGTTATAGGCAGTGTAACTTGGGCTCCTTTCTATCAGATGTGGAAGTAATCTGTGAAAAACAGCAGACTCGAATGCATTTTGCAATGGGCAAATAAGTACCGTGGGGTAAAATATGAAGTACCTATTCCTCAGCACGCCCTCGAGGATGTTGAGCTTGCGGTCAAGTCATCTCGAATTGAGAGAATTAAAGATTTGTGCAAACACGAAGATGTTGAACACCATGGTCTGCACAATCTTGTTATTCTAGGAGGTAACCTCAAGGCCGAGAATTTGCAGACCACAGAAGTGGAAGATGAGCATGATGGGGATCTGGTACACAGATTGCAACAATATTTGCTTGTACATGTCGACAGTAAACAGCGGAGCAGTGAGCTTGTCTGGCTTTCTGTCGAGAAGGGCAGGAGATGCAGGATCGGTAGCAAGGGGATTACAGGTAGTTACGCGTCGGCCGACTATGCGTATGTTGCAACTGGCAGTCGGCCGATACGTACCACAGGTATATTAGGTAGCGGCCGAGATGAGGATTGTTGGTATTTACGTGACGGCCAAATGTATGTCGGTGCAACTTGCGGTCGGCCGATG
>JBBPPG010000803.1:0-15386 GCA_038091855.1 Leccinellum luteum
CCTCTCCCCCTCCCTCTCCCCCTCCTTTTCCTTCTCTCTCTCTCCCTCTGGACGACGCGTGACGATGCGACGACGACGATGACATTGCCATTGTCATCTCCTTCTCCCCCTCCCTCTCCCCTGCTTCCTCTTTCTCTGGACGACACGTGACAACGACGACAATGACAACAATACGACAACGACAACACAATGACGCATCGCCATCGTCGTCTCCCTCTTCCTCTCCCCCTCCCTCTTCTCTTCTCCCTCTCCCTCTGGATGACGCGATGACGACAACCACATGATGATGACGACAACAACATCAACGGCGACACGTTGCCGTTGTCATCTCCCTCTCCCTCTCCTCTTCTCCCCTCCCTCTGGACGATGTGACGATGTCAACATGCTGTTATTGCAATGGCAATGACGATGACATGACGACACACAACAACAACGATGACGATGCGATGCAACAAGTTGTCATCACTGTCAATGTCTCCCTCTTCCCCTTCCTCTCCCCCTCTCCCTCAGAATCAATATATAAATTAGTGTACTTCTCACCTTGTTGCAAGTCACAGGCCCCTTGCTGACGAACCAGGATATGGTGTGCGCATGTCGAAGCACCAACTCAGATTTCTGATGCCAACCATCCGGATTTGTTCCATATGTCAGCTCTAGTGATGGTGTCATGTTCAACAAGGCAACAATTTTGCTGTGTAGGTTCACCAGTTAGAATGTAAGACAAAAAAAGATTGTATGACAAACCTCTTTCTGGTTACCATACTACTTGATATGGTCATCGAAACTTGCTTTTTCAACATAGTAATGCCACCCATCAGAGTGTGCAACATCCTTCAAGTTCCTCTCTTTTCCCGCAAGGCGAAAGTTGGTGTCGAGAGAAATGAATAAAGTATATAAAAACCTGTGTCGTCGTGAGTTTAAAGGGTATGAGACTAGACACTCAGGCTATAGCTTACTTCAAAGCTGTGGGAGCATCCTTCCAGTTGGCAGGCAAGTTGCATCCCGGCTGAGGACATGCTGGGCATTCAACTGCAAGAGCACCTAGTGCTGTACTGGCACTGACCCCACTCAGATCATGTGTCCAGCCACCTCTTTTGAGGCTCATGAGATTCCGCCACTGACACACTACATGGGCTATCTCTTTCTTCTCATAGATATCCGGTCCCAGTCCTGCACTATCTGTCTTACGGAGTATTGTATGATACCAATCATGCACCATTGTCTTGCCCTGCAAATTTAGTTCATGGAAGGTTGACAGGATGCCAAATGTAAATGCCGTGTGAGGACACAGAGCCATTGCAGGGTACCAGCCTTCCTGTAAAAGCTGCAAGTCCTGAGATGGTGCTCCGATACAGTCACAGAAGATGACTGGTACCGTGTGCACACCACTCATATCATATACCCTTACATGGACTACTGTATCCCCAGCAGCCAGACATCCGCCAACCATATGACCTATGTGGATTTGAAGGCCACATTCGGTCAACAACGACTTGTCAAAGAAGGTACCAGTCCATTTTTTCATAACGTCAATATCTTGAATATGTAGGAAAGGATCACACACCTCCACCCAATGAAGAGGATGGCGGGTGTGAGCGACCTTGACACATACTCCGCAATATATTGGTTAAGCATGGCAATCTCTGCAATGAATCAGAGTAGGCTGTTGGCATTGGGTGCAGACCTGGGACATTGCACCGACAGCATCATGATGGAGAATTTGATCAAGATAGAGCTTATGGAGAGGAAGCCACACTGACATTTTTTCCTAGTTGAGTCAGAACACTGACACCAAAAGATGCGATATAACAATGTACCGCCTGCATAAAGTGATGACTGTTCTTCTCCTTGACAGGATTCAGCTCTGTCATTATGAAAGACTTAGGTGTTGTGTCTTCAATGACCTAGGAAACTTGCATGGTTGGTTGTACGGGTTCAATATGGTGACCGAGAGACACAAATTGCAACTCTTCTCTGACATGCCTGCCAGGAAGGGAATAGAGTATATGCATCTGCATCTTAGGGACAGCATGGCCTCCATCGTCCTCAATCTGATATACACACGTGCGGTTTCATGAAGACATAGTACTGGAAGACGAACATCAGTTCACCATTGCTACATATTGGCAAATGATATGTACATAATGTATTTAAAACGTAATGCAGAACTTACTCGCACCTTAACCGGAGCCTCGCTATCCCTGCGTACACATAAGTACAACATCTGTAAATAGTTAAGACATTACTCACCATGAAAGATGGCCAACCTTTGACATGACCAAGCAATGATACCGAAGGATACCTGACTGCTATTATGCAGATGTGTAATACTTGTTAGAATACGAGCATAGACCAGCATAGAATACAATACCCACCTTAGATTAACCCAATGATTACCAGAAGCAACACGATATAGAGAGCAGACTGACAGTTTGTCAGTCTGAGTATTTGTCACGATTCCGTGTGATGTGCAATGACAGGAGACGATGAGCAAGAGAGGGAGAGGAAATAGAAGGATGCAGAAAAGAGCGAAGAGAGACAGTCTCTATATATATCATATTGAAACTCTGCTCAGTTGTTTCTCAAAATGGTCACTCCGAACTATAATCAAAGTATACTTTATACTTTACAATATATGTATATATTATATACATTGTTCCATTGAATTGACAAGCAGACAAAATGAAGCGGACAACACTATGTAGTTGTCAAACAAGCATGATACCGTCAGTCACACTGGCGGTTTTAAATATCTGAATAGAAACAGTCCTAGTGTATTGAAGTGGTATCGATGATTCGACGCAACAACTGGTAAAACACTGTTACATGTTTATGTCAAAAATTCTGATAGAAACAGTCCTAGTGTATTGAAGTGGTACTATTGATGATTCAATGCAACAACTGGTAAAACACTGTTACACGTTTATCTCAAAAATGCATGCCGTATCGCAATGTGACTCACTGACGGGCCTCCCATCGACGCAATAGCACATGTGAAATACAAGTATCGCATTGAATCAGGGCAGTAGTACTACATTTGGGACTCGGATATAGTGACAACTTGAACAACTTTATCAGACAGTTAACTTTTCGATCGATTCCAGTACAAATATACTAGTAGCTAAAGCACAAATAAAAGCTATTATTTTTGTTGAACATGTGCATAGCATGACGGGCATGCAGCATCACTAACTCACTGGTATAGCAAACGAATAAATGATATATTTGGCTTGTAGAAGCAATAGCACAAAGGTATTATTTAGGCTGAACATGAAAACGCCACTCCATAATTGCCAGCTTGTATGCTTCAACAGCCAAACTCTTGCTTCAAAACTTACAATGTGAGTTACCAGTGATACCTGATATCCAAAAATTTGCTCGGAGCCTTCAGAAAGATGAGCAACATGCTTGTACCAAAGGGAGAAATCTACTGACCAATTGCTCGTTACACCGGTCCTTGTCCCAACCATGACGCAGTACCATGTCTTGTGGTTGCAGCTTGGCATGTCTGAGATGTCACCAACATCAAGGCCGTCTTCGTGTTGTGGAATTGATCCCGTTGAGGATGACAATGGAGACTGATGGATATATTTCCTCATGCTAGCAGGCGGCCCTGGAAGTGAACATATAGGTATGCTCAAGAGTGGGAAGGAGAGTTCAGAAACTGAATCAATTGTGGTCGGTGCACGTTTATCCTTGTTTTTCATCCTCACACCAGCAGACAGCCCTGGAAGTGAATGGACAGATATGCTCGAGAGTGGAGAAGAGAGTTCTGAAAACAGATCAATCGTGGCTGATGGTGAGGCCATCAGCGAGAGTGTTTGGACTGGTTGAGTTGGACCTCGGGAAGATAAGGTGACTGACTGCACAGGAATATATCTAGTAGTAGGTGGAGGATGGCAACAGACTGAAATATCTGAGAATGTGTCATAGTTGGTGGAGAAGAAACTAGGATTGACTTGGATGCCGCAGTGCATTAGGAGAGAGTCGACTTCCTACACACAGACAGTGCCATCCTGAGCAAACTGGAATACGTGAAACTGAAGGTGTTATTGTAGTTTGATCCTCCACGCAAGAAAGAACTTACATTGTGGTTAGATTGTGTGTATAACGTGTCGTCGGTTAATGGTGAAAGACCAGAAATTGCATTACCACGCTTCTCGGCAGAGCCAGTATTGATGTGCTCAGGAGGCGGACGGGTGTGGTAAGGAATAGGTGGAGGTGCAAGAGAATACTTGGATTCTTGCACTTCGGACAGACCAAGATGTGCCTGGAATGCCTCAGCTAGCGCATTTTGAGTGTCCTCGTCCAGAGGTGTATGAGGGCCCATGCTCACTAAAAAGAAGTGTGGCAGAGCATTTTGAAGGACAGGATATTATACGTATACCAAGTGGTGAATTACGAGATGTATACCGGCGATGAGGCTCAGACCTTCGGTGATGCACACACTGTTCAATTGTCACAGGGATTACACCAGAACCAAACAAAAAACAAAGTCAGGATAAAAGTCAAATCAAATCGAATAAAAATTCTCTTCTGGTTTGCCATTTAGCTGATTTCTCTTTTATTCATTATCGCTCATCAATCTGTCATACTATGGGTTGTCGTCCTTGGGCCAGTGAGGAGCAGCAGACATGGTTAGAAGGCCGTCTGCCGGATTTCATTTCCCACCAACAGGCAGGAACCTTACCTCTTTTCTGGTCCAATACCATGCTGGCGTTCTTCACTAAGTGGCCCATGAGGCCTCCACCTGCAAATGCCACAGAGAGTAAGCTGAAGGAGCATATTGCCACAGAGAAAAATGTAAATTGATCCCTTGTCCCAATGATATCAAACTCAAACTTACTTTCTACATTCCCAGCATATCCAAAATTGGTATTTCAATCATATGCAAGCGACTGTCAGCACCAGGAAAGTCAAGTTGCTTGACCTCATTGGAAAGAAGAAACAACCATTGTAGCCATGGCAGGCATACTGGCTGCGTATCAACAGTATGTTGCTTCAGTACCTGCTGGCTCTAAATCCAAGACCTTGTTTGAGTTTCAAATGGAATGAATGAAGGAACTGTTTACGATGGAGACACCCGAGGTTGAGGAGTTTCATATTAATAAGACAGAGGATGTGTTAGACGACCTGGGGGAATTGGATCAAGACTTAGCACTCCTGAAGCAATGGCAGACATCGGTATAGCTTCGTTATCCTGCTGCATCAGACACTGATTGTTGTTCTAGTATACAAGATACTCTGGAGAAAATGTTGGAAGTTGCTATGGAACAAATCATGGTTCAAACTAGCTGTGTGGCCCTCATCATTGTCGCTGGGCCTCAGCCTCATAACATTGGAAGTTGCTGTGGAACAAATCATGGTTCAGACTGGCTGTGCGGCCCTCATCGTTGTCACTGGGCCTCAGCCTTGTACTGGAGGCAGCCTGACCAGTTAGGTGTAAGTGAATCTGCACCATTCGTGATGTGATACATACTGAAATCATTGTTCCTTGTAGATCTGTGCATGGGAAAACAAATGATGGGCTAATATTCGATCAATCGGTCAATATCCAAGATTGGCTCAAACCCTTCAATCAACACATTGCTCATGTCTTTCCCAGCGACATCAGAAGTGCATGCTCTTTTACTCGTTTCAACTTTGATGGGGATGAAGCTGGGGACTCAGACACTATTCAGAACGACATATGGGTTACCCCAACTGTGTCCATACCCTCTGGCAGAGCCTTGACTCTCTGTTCTGTCCATGTCTCAGTTGCCCTGGCTCCTTGTCCTATCCCTGTCTCGGTTGCCCTGACTCCTTGTCCTGTCCCCGTCTTGGTTGCCCTGACTCCTTGTCCTGTCTCCGTCTTGGTTGCCCTGACTCCTTGTCCTGTCCCTGTCTTGGTTGCCCTGACTCCTTGTCCTGTCCCCATCTCAGTTGCCCTGACTCCTTGTCCTGTCCCCGTCTCGGTTGCCCCAACTCCTTGTCCTGTCCTAGTCTCCGCTGCCCCGACTCCTTATCCTATCCCCATCTCGGCTTTCCCAACTGTGTCCATGTCCTCTGGTGGAGCCTCGACTCACTATCCTGTTCCCATTTCAGCTTTCCCAACCGTGTCCGTGTCCTCAAGCAGCACTCCGACTTCTTGTCCTGCCCCCGACTTGGTTTGCCCGACTCCTTTGTCCTATCCCCATCTCAGTTTTCCAGATGATGTCCATGTCCTCAAGCGCCACCCCGGCTCCTTGTCCCGTCCCCATTCTGGTTTCCCTGACCATGACCATGCCCTTGGCCAGTGCTCTGACTTCTTGCACCGTCCCTGACAGTCCTTCGACTTCGACTATCCAACAATTTTCCTCTACCACTGTGCCTGCATCTTCGACTATCTTGCACCCTTCCACCGTTGCACCATCCAACTCCAGCACAAATGACAACTCAACATCCATGCCACTACCTGCCACTGGTGGTGCGAAAGTCATAATGGCTGCACCCACTGCCGCCGTGTCTCACACTTCCACCATCCCTACACTGCCCAATTTCATCACAAACGATGCCACAGTGCCCGTGCCACTACCTGCCACTGGTGATGCAAAAGTAGTAGCACCTGTATTCTCGACTGTCCCATTGACCTCCGCCATTGACATGACAAGACTGCCTCCACCTACCATCAATGCTGCAGAGGCTGTTGGACTACCCACTGGGATGCAGCTCAGTGCATCTCTTTTGAAAGATGTGAAAGAAAGACTGGAGTTAATGTGAGTGGTCTCAGCTGTCCGCTATATCGGTGTGCTGGATTCCCAACATGAAATGAAGGATGTTATCTCTTGTGGCTGGGAATGGAGTGGATGCTTCATTATTCGGAGGTACATCTCAGTACCACATTTCAATTTAGATGAGATACTTATGTTTGTCACAGAACAGTCAGCTTAATAACATCAATTGACCTATTGAAGTCGCACAATGGATGAAATGTAAACGTCCACTTAACCCTGAGTGCCCTGTTTACATCAGCAATGTTGCCTCCTTTGCTCAATGCTGGAGGTCCTGGTGGTCAACTCTTCAGCCATCTTGGAGATGCATGCATGGTACATGGCCACTCTTGCGCAATGAGTTTTATGTTAATGAGACTTGGCAGGCCGTCAAGCAAAGTGGAAGCAATGGGATCTTCTTGGAAATTATTTGCCTATCCTGGTGGGCCTATGCATGCCGTTATGATGCTGACACTCTGAACTTGCTTGGCTTCCTTGCTACCATTGATGACGTCACCTGCGTGCTTCAATGCATTATCCGATCCCTCAAGTGTCATTAGTGTTTTAAAGTCCAGTTGCCGGACCAGAAAAAGACCGGCAACTGGACCAGACCGATACTGGTTGCAACCGGACTGTGGTTGCCGGTTGCGCGCAAATCAAAAAATTGATCGGTCTGGTTGCCTCATTTGGTGAAATTCGAAAAACCGGTCCGAAACTGGTTGCAACCGCTTCAGGATTGATGCCGATGGGATGCCCATATTTGTGGGCATCTCCCGTAATTTTTCCACATTTATATGATTTTATTTGGATTTTATATGAAGTAATCTATGTTTTCACTCGAGAAGTAGTAGAACTCGACCGATAATGCGCCGATCCTCGCGATCTAAGGCTCGATATGTAGGTATACACGGTCCCTAAATATGGTTCGCTGCTGTCGAAGCGTGAATCACACTGGATCGCATGCAATTTACATATTGATCAACTCGACATTTGTTGTCTGACTCAAAAATGGTCATATCTCCGCCGTATGTTACCCAATTAACGTACGAATTAGCGGAAATGAACGCCCTAATTCTGTACTACCTCCGTTACAGCCACCGCTAAGCGCAAAAGTCACATGCAACCGAGCGCGAGACCGGTTTGTCCGCAAACCGGTCGAAACCAGTCCTGCAACCAGGTGCAACCATTCCGGACTGGTTGCCATCGGTCTCAGTTGCGGTCCGGACAAATCTCCGATGCTGTGCAACCGGTTGCGGTCCAGTCTTTTTTAAAATCCGAAAAAAACTGGACCGGACCAGACTTTAAAACACTAAGTGTCATGAAATCAAAGCTTGCAAGATTGGGGAAAAGTCCAAGTCATCTCCAAATGTTGATGTATCTAAAAGACCATTAAAGATTTTATGCATGGATGCACCATCAAAGCCAATGGTGCCTGGTAAGGATTTTGTGGGTGCAGCTCGGTCTGTGGCCCCCAATGCTCTAGGTGCTTGTCGAGTACTTGCAGATAGTACATCTTACAGATTCGGACCTGCAGGTGTGACAAGGAAATACAAACCTTCGATGCAGAAATGAAGTCGTGTTTTGGAGATCTCCTACCTTTTTGTTGACTTGCTTTTGACTTGTTTCTTCCCCTTTTTAATTGCTTCTCTCCCTTTCGTTTTGTTGCTGTTCCTCATTTTTTGCTCCTGATTTGTCCTCTACTTTAGATGGTGGTCGAGCAGCTAGCTTTGAAGTGGTTCTCCCAGTTTGTCTCCCCATTTTACCTCCTTTTAGATGGTGGTCGAGTAGCTTTGAAATGGTTAGTGTTGAGTATGCTTTTCAAGTGCGTCGCGAGTATATAAAAAATGAAGGAGTTGATGGAGAATACACAGAAGTTCCTCGACAGTGGTCAAGGGGTACTTCAAAGTAGTAGATCCCACTGGTGCCTACTAGTAAATGAGTATGATCCCTCTCATTGATGCCATCTCTATCACGTTACCACCTTCATACTAGCCTATATATTGTTCATCTGTCAATCAATCATATTGCAATCATAGTATACTTAGTAACTTAGTACCTATGTGGTGCTGCCTCTTTGATTTCAAACACTAAGTCTGCACTCTATGCACATTGTCCATGTGGGAGAAGCAGTCATAAATGTCATCACATAATTTTGCAGTCAGCAGAAAATATGGCAGTACTGATCGATGGACTTCCTTCCATTTATCATATATAGCATACTATTCCCATTCCTGGGCCGGGCTCACCATTCTGATTCAAACAAAATTTCCAACTTATGCAGCTTCCTGTTAGTAAATCATCTGTCACGACTTATCGCGAAATCAACCTTTTGAGAGCTGCATGGAGCTTTCGGAGTCGATTGGCCACAATATGTCATTTGCCATATCTGTTTAGTATCACACCATGCGGCAACCGATCAGTCTTGAATACATGTTGCATCCTTGCCCCAGAGCTTTGTATTGTATCTTGGCCATGATGTTGATGAGTGACAAGATGAATATAGTCTGCTTCTTGAATGGAATTGGCATTCTGAACCAGAGGACAACTCAGAAAGTATTCAATACACGCAAGAGTAGGGTCATACTGTGTGAGTAGTCATCCAAGCCTTTGCGGCAGCAGTCCAACATTAGCAAACTGACCTTTGGCTAGACAGCTCTGTCCAGACTCTCCTAGACTAGTCTAGCAAGGTACCTAACTGGCTAGAGCTGGACAGAAAATGGACAAAAGATTTTTCCTATAAACTTGTTCTCAAAATTTACATGACCATTCTTCACATCAATTAACACCATCTGACATGGATTTTGTGGCCATAGATATCATTTTGCATCTGTAGCAAGCACAGACTTTTAACAGTGAAAAGGTGCTTCCACTGATGAACATGGTACCAAGAAGCTGAGAATATGACCTGCGCCAAGCAAGACATAAGCAAAAAAGGTCCATTCTTTTCTAAAATTCCATCACCTCTCTTACCTCATGATGTGGGATATTCTTTGCTGGTCTCGGTTCCTGTCCAGCTCTGTGGATACATTTGCCAGTGCATGGGCAAGTCGAAAATCTCAATCGCCCAATACTTTGCCACAGGATTCAACCGGAGGCAAATCCACCCCAAACATGGATCATAGTCCAGGACCTTGCATGAGGTTGGAAACCACATGATAGAGGGGTAATATTTGATCACTGCTCTGTCAAGTCTGGGGCTATTGTGATCTCTGAGGTTGTTGGATTGCTACCAGTACCACCATTACCACATGTCGTGTTCGGCCTGTCAATCTCATTTAACTTGTGTCAAATGTATCAAACGCATGACCTGTGCCATGGATAGTGGAGCAAAAGAACAACGGAATGAAGAATGGGGACGAACCGAGCAGTCGAGATGTGATTTGATCAAGCTCATCATGGTGCATGTGCCCATGTGTGATCCAAGGCAAAGGTCATCGTATTTTGAAAGAGCGTGGCAAAGACAGTCCAGTCATCTGGAGCCTGCGGCTTCTCCTCACTCAGCTCTATGACCCCTTTCCAGAAGTTTGCAAGGCAGTCATTCAGTTCCTTGAAGAGGTAGGGGATGCCATGGAGATGCTACGACTTGTCATGGAAATGTAACCAACAGCAGGTCATCTAGTTGAGTTAGGCCATCCTCCCTTGTCAAAGCCAACTCTCATCACAATGCTCTGTATTCATCTGACTGACGTCACCTTGCCAGGTTCACATCCACTCTGATGGGATTCTGGCACCTCTATGGCACTGGGTATGTTGCCAGAGAGGCGAATGTATAACTAAGTTCCACATAGGAATGGTGTAATTTTCTGAAATTTAGCTAACTGCTAGTTAATTCTCAATGTTGCTGACATCAGGAAATTGATGAGAGTTTGATAAAGCTTTAGAAATAATTTTCATATATATCACCCACATTCTTATGTGCCATTCTGATGTTCAGTTTGATCAGGTTAGATTTTCAAGAACTTATTAGATGTTCATCATCATTCATCATCATTCTGATTTATGATGAACTAGTATGACAATCTGCCATATTTTTCAAGATTCCCCATCTCAAACATATTTGATAGGCCTAGTCATAGTATATCTTACTGTCTATCCAGATTATGCATATCATATAGCATGTGTTGACAACCTTTTTTTATCTGGTGTATTCATGGCTGATTTGGCTGGCTTGATCAGTTCAGTCACTCTGTTTTTCTTGACCATAAAATGTCAGAACATCAATATTAACAATGCTCATCCATCCCCTATATACTTTGGTATACATGGTAGCATTGGTCATGAATATTATGATGTCTATCTTGATCAGGTAGGCACTAGGTGGCATACTTTGATCATGGTTAACTAATGTGACAATTACTGATGTATTTGCTATGCCTGTTTATCCATAGCATATTGCTCATCTTGGCCATATATATCATGTAGTATGTGTTGACAATTTTTTTCATCTGCTATATACATGATGGATATGATCAGTCAATTCACTCTGTTCATTTTTACCACATATATCAGGAAGTCTATATTGATAATGCTCATCCATCCCCTATATCCTTTGGTATATATGGTAGCATTTGGTCATGAATGCTATGATGTCTATCTTGGTCAGGCAAGCACTAGATGGCATACTTTGATCATAGTCCACTAATGTTATGATTACTGATGTATTTGGCATGCATGTTCACCCATAGCCCACTGCTCATCTTGACCATTTATGTCAGAAAGTCTACATTGACCATATTCGCAAATTCCCTTAATCACAGATGCTATTGTCCATGTGGGAAAGAGTGATTGCACCCTGATCATGTCTAGCCAATGCTACAATGCATGATAGGTCTGGTTTAGACTTATCAAGTATGCCATGTTGACATGATGTTGACATGCTGTCACATACTTGTGCCATATTGTCATATATCGAATTGACAATCACTGTTGGCAGTTATTATACTTTATGGCTACATGTTAGTATAGTCACCAAGGGGTCTCTCTATATCTCTTAAAGTGACATTGCAATTTGCTATCCAGTTTAGTGACAAAATACACACATTTGAAGAAAATAGCATATCACATGGTCATATCATATGATCACAAGGTACAACTTGAATATACTACTCAACAAGAGAAAATACTACATGAAACTAAAGGCTAGTGGGCTACCAAAGGACATGTTCACAAGTCTAACCTATTAGCATCAGTCCTCCTGTTGTATTCAGCACATTTTTGGCAGATCCTAGCCAAAGCACTGTTCTTGGATGGTAAACGTTTGGGATCAGCATACAAGGGGAAAACCTGTCTATTAAAATGTCAGCAATAGGACAGGTTGAAGGCATACTGTAAGATACCGGTTCCACCATAGTATGAGCTGGTCAACCTCTTCCTTTTCCTCAGGATTGTCGAGTAAATCCATGATGCTGGTATAGAACCATTCCAAATCAGTAACAAGGTCTGTATGAGAGAAGACCTGAGCTGAAGTCAATACAAAACGTGCCTTGAATTCAGGCAAGTTAGGATGGCACCAAAATGAAGGGGACTGGCATACCTGTGTGGCCATATAAGCAATTGAGGCTTTTGTGATGGCCTGCATATCATGGATGCATGCATTTCCAGATCATGTGGCCTTCGGTTCCTGGTCGACGGAACTGGGGGACATGAAGATATGCTTGAATGCCTTTGAAAATCATTATCAGTGTATATAGCCCACTCCTCCTAAATGTACCTACAGAGATCAGGAGACCACTCCATAGCAGGCCATTCCACGGATCCTCAGCATCATAGGTATAATTGGCATACAAAAATACCGGCCACTGTTCACCAGCTACCTGAATTTGCCCATTGACGAGTTTCATCCTGGTCCTATCATGAAAAAAGTTTCAACCGGCTAGTCTATGTCTTGAGTTCAAGTTATACATACTCAGTATTGGTCCAATCGAGACCAGCTGGGCAGAGTAACGCTCCCGTGCATTCATGATTGAAGCCTCACCTGGACTTGACATTTCGAGGAATATGTGGATTCAGCAACTGGCCCTTTGGGGTGATCTAGTTGATGATGGCACTTTTCATGCCCTTCGTGTCATCCGCTTGGGCACCACTGGCACCTTTCTGGACCTGTGAATGTTGCAATTCATTGCAGCAATGTTTACGAATCATGAGTACTCACCAATTCGCCACAATCTGCATCACCTCCTCTTCGGATGACTCCATGATGCATGCTTCTAGTCCTAGGACCATTCGCACCAGTTCTTTGAATATGCTGAACTCCTTCCTGTCTCTAATGCGGTATACAGTGAACTGTATCCTTTAGACAGGTAATCACATACATGGCGGCCAGAGATTCCTTGCTGTCACTCCCATCATCAGACATCAATATAATGCCGTTCATCAGTAACATCTGAACATTGCAAAATACATGAATAGATTGTCCAAAATGATGGCTGTGATGAACCAAGGGATCCTGAATTGACCTATATCACAGCGAGGTTGTGAGCCTGTCAGGGTATAGTTTACAGGTGCATGCACAGCTTTTTCCTTGGACCTAGTTCCAGCACATTCACACGACTACACTTAAGGGCGCTCACTGTCTCCCCGGAAGTACTGGAAACATCACCTTGGCCTGGGTTATGAATAGACATGATGGTAAGGAACTGAGGGCCAAGGATGCTACTCGACTGACCTTTATATGCATGGCAAGAAGGCCAGTGGCGGCATGATGACCATTCAGACACTGACCAGTTGACCAAAGGGGAAAAGAAATTAGATGGACATGTAGCAAACCCTCTAAATGGGGGGTAAAGCTTGAGTGACCATTAACGCTGTGTGGCTATGGACATTGGCATTTTATGCAAAATCGGAAGGGAACACTGTCCTCCAATTTCAAACTGTTCTAGGACATTTGGGTGAACGTGGAAAGCTAAATTAAAACTATGAAACAAGTCTGTCGTGTATGCAAAAATCAAACGGTTTCAGAATTAACAACTTGAAATTTGCTCATTCTACGCTAGCACATCAAGAAGGCAGTGATACGATCACAATGAAGGTTTGATCCTAGGACTCAGAATCATCGGCTGATTACACTGGCTGAACTTCATCTTTCTTTACCTAGTACTCTCAGGCTCTGTGATGCCTTTGACTTGGAGTCCATCCTCACCTTCTCACATGTATCATCTCCTTTCAATATTTCCTGGCAGTCTTCTCTAACATGTCCCAGGTGGATAAACGGGTCCAGTGAAACAGATGATCACCGGATCCTTCATCCCTTCCGGGCAGAGCTTCTTCGCCCATCGCACTGCATTCCGTATACGTGCCCAGTCCTTGTGCATTCCACATGAGGCTCAGAGTGACCCAGTCGGTCTCAACATGGACATTGAACACATCTTGGTCACGAATTCTGGAGTGCACCATCTCATGACAGCATCTCTCAAGGTCTTGTATTCCCGAATGGGATCGACCTGGGGCACACCAGCATTGAAGTGTTCTGGCTGGAAGATGCCAGGGTGTCCATCCAGACGTCCTGCACTTTAATGAGTGAGCGACCACCGAAGTTGGAGTTCTATGGCTCCTTCAAATACTTGCATACCAGAACGTCGGCGTCCAAATAAAGGACGCGCCAGATGGTTTTGGCCTTGGCTCAGATGCGATCCATGCTGGATGTAAAAGGTAATGGAGAAAAGAGCAGGATAACATCTGCGCATGTGGGCAGGGATATCTCAACCTTGTTCCTGTCTTCTGTGAGGAGACCACAGCCAATGACCTAGAGTGTGATGTGACCCTAGACGTACTCTACGAGGCTATGCAGGATCACCGCTGCTGTGATGGCATTGTGGAGTCGATGGTGAATTGTGAGCACAACATTCATTCTGTATTCAAAGGTATTACACAACTCCCTATCCCTGGTTGGTTTGGGAAGGGAACTGAGCACACGGTGATTATCTTGCACAGCATTGTCTAGTATTGCTCAATGTTTGTCTATTAGTGTTTATATTCTCCTTGGTGGACTACGAGAAAGGTGTTGATTTCCTGCTGTGGGTGGTAGGGGGCTGCTCAAGCTATAATCATCAGAGATGAATATGTAGCTAAGACGCACCATATACCATGCCAACTCTGTGCTGTGGAGCATATCACCCAAGCGGTGGGACCCGTCAATGTAAATCATCAAACCCTGCCCCTTGGCCTTGCTCATTTTTTGCTGCAGCAGACTGTAGAAGATGAGGGTGCTGAAATAGGGAAGCACACGATACTACTGTTCTCATCCCTCCGCTGTTTCCATTGGCATGAGGTCAAAGTGGTCAATACATACATGTTTGTCACTCCTGGTGCAAATGTTGTCAGGAGAAAAATTGCTAAATAGCCCTTCCAGGACCAGATCTCGAGCGCATGAGGTTCTTGTGAAAGCACAAGCTGGAAAAGACCTGGCCATGCGGGCTTTTTGAGCAAAAATCAGTCTTGAGTCGAAGTAAATTCATGGCTGTTACAAACGAACATTACACTTTCCAATGCTGTGTTATTTGCATAAAGCCACTTTACCTCTTCACCAGGAGGCATGAGACAGGATTGCAGACGAATGGGGTACACGGCTATATTGTAGTAGATCAGCTTTTAGACTCATGTGTGTGACCACACAATCAAGGATGTGGATGCCGTCCTCCATTTCACAGCCACTGTGGGAGG
>JBBPPG010000804.1:0-15375 GCA_038091855.1 Leccinellum luteum
GTTTCATTTACTCATTGCCCCGCCCCAGTCTAAGCCCCATGCATACGACAACGTGTTCTCGCCGTTCGCGTCCGGTGGTTCAAGCTCAAGACTTGCTCCGCCACACTTCTTCTGAACCTTGCTCCCGCTCGCGAAGTCGTTGCGCACCCATCGCGCACCGGCTCGCTTCCCGCCCACGTCTCCATGCCTGTCCTGGTTTCCCTGTCCCCACTACATTCGACTTGCCGCCAGGGTTCAATCAGCCTATTTTTCGGATTCGCCGGTGTTCAACGACAATCGGTCAACACTACGAGGGCAGGTATGATGACGAAATACACACTACAAAACCTACGAGAGGGTGTTTTGTATGGATGGAAGCGGAATGGTAGGTAAGTTTCCCTTACTCGTTGCGAAGCTTTTAGATGACTCGATCCATCCAATCCAGCTGGAAGCTTCACCTCAGGCCATGGAGCCCAGCTTCTCCGGGTGACTATATACTTCCTTTTCCCCCTGGGAAACCGCCGTCAATGCCTCAACAGATTTTGTCAAGTATCTGTTCCAGTTAGCCATACTCAAGCACGCCACCCCTGGCTCGACCTCAAGTTGGGAAAGCTTTACCGTGGCAACATTTTTTTTTCCTGGTGGGAGCTGGGTCGTGATAGATCTGCTCAAAGTGTGTTAGATACCTTACCATGCTTGAATGTCTGACCTGGTGGACCTGTTTTGTAACAGGATTTCCTGGGGTGCACCGCGCGAACCAAATTTCTCGAGGAAGATGAAGTGATCCAGATGATCTGAGTGAATTGAATAGGCAAGCCTTCAGGTTGTCATTTCGTGGTGCATGTACTATGCATTGAGTGATCCATTATCCCTCCCATGAAATGTGTGATCTGATGACATGTGTGTAGATTGCGACGCCAGTCCCCTCGTGGTACATCACTAGCTTGGTAGGCCCCCTTCCAAGAAATCTATCCTTTGTTCGAACTGATTCCGTTTCTCGTTTCCTCGTCCTTAGTTTCTACACCCATCGCATTTGGATAAGTCAGTGTTGATGAGTTTCTCTCATCGTTAATAATAACTCTCACCGTGCAGTCAGTGGAAATGATTGACTCGTCACGTCTGCTGTGGTATGTTCTGCACCCCGTGTTTCTAAAAAAAAAACGACAGTGGTAGCTGATGTGACAGATTCTATTCACCCTTGTTCAGATATGTAAGCGACTGAACACAGTGTCTGACTGACGTTACTGAGTCTTCAGTAAACCACTGACGTTCCTGGGATCATAGAATCATAATGTTCATGTCTCATTTCTCTCCGCAGCCAAATTATTCTAATGAACGGTTACGGACACCCCAGTATATTCCACAGACTAACTCCCCAATACCCCTGAATGATTTACCAGCGTACGGCAGAATCTGGACGCCCATGTGGGAACGGGTATAAGTGCAGTGTAATGAGACATCGTGTTCCAGCGCTGCGCTCACTGGTGTTCAATTAGTATTCGGCGCTAGCTGCAATAGCAAGTGCTATCTGCGATGCACCTGCAGCCAAAGAGGACAGGGATAAAACGGTACGTGCCTCCCCTTGTCGTGCGTGGGGTCTCAGCCGATCCTTCAAGTTGACAGGCAGTGTGACTTCATCAAGAGACTAAACGTCGTCTTCGTTCAAACGGGAGTTCTCATCCTGTGAGTCTGCGTTTAGATAATATTTCGAGCGCTGTGACACGACCCATCCTCCTTGTCATGTAGCATCAAGTCTTTCTTATTGGCGATCTTGGTGAGCACATTGCGAGTCCGCGTCATGTAAACTGCAATTGGCATGATTTCAAAGTTCTGTATGCATGATCGTGAAGAAGCTCAGCTTCTAACTGCTGGCTCAGGTATCGTACTTAGCAAGAGTAAGTTTGTTGTTTTCCATGATCCTCTTAGTTGCACTGAGATATCAACTAAGCCTGGATTTGCAACAGCGTACATGAGCTCCATGTACAGCGTGTGGGTAGATCCGATCCAGGCAACTTTGACACGCAATGACAAAAATTTCTCATCCAGGCTGAACGCACGCAAGCCAATCCGAGAAGAGCAACAAGCTCGGAACCAACGGTCCATTAGGTGACGATTGTGATGTCGGCTGCAGAGAGATACCTAGCCTGAGTCAAATGCCTAGATAGACATGACGTTGGACAAATAGAAATGGGAGCATTCACTCAACACGACCGTATGCGTGGCCGAGTTCGATATCTAGCAGATTGCTATGACATGATAAATGGACCAGTCAGCGGTCTCCATGTTTTCCATCGCGTCCTCAAGCATATACCATGAGAGTTCTGCAAGGTCACGAATAGTGAACCGGTGGAGAACGCTCTGATGTGGTCGATCCCTCCCTCCACGGACGCCAACACACCGATCGATGGTGACAAGACGAATATTAGCCGAACCATCATTTACTGTGCCTTTCAGGCAGCTTGACATTTGTAGGAAATTTATCTGAAAACACACCTTGCTTGGTATTTGGATATCTTCTCAGCGACAACCCGGAATTTGTCGGTCATGATACCGTTCGACTCCAATGACCGCGCGCTATATTCTCCGAACTGACCGATGTAGAAAATACAGCTTTTGACAATTTCGTAAACCTAACCTAACTAAGAAATTTGTCAGTATTTGCTCGGTAATGATACCTAGTTCGACTTAGACGGCTTTGTACTATATTTTTTGAACCCGTATTGAGAAGATATATAAATCCCGAGCAAGGTGTGTTTTCAGAAATATTTCCCACAAATGTCAAGCTGCCTGAAAAGCACAGTAATCGAGCAGGGTTAAGACAGGCATGAGTCTAACTCGTAGACGTACCCAGTCACTTTTCCTGATCACCTCCCCGGGCCGATCGTCGCGTCACAGGAGGAGGGGAAGACGTTGGCGTAGGGAGCCTGAGGGTTCCTACTAAGTAACTGAGTCGTGTTCTGAGACTAAGACATAGCTAGTGGAGGATGACAACCATGTATTGAGTTACCACCTCTAATCCTCAGATGACCCTGCATGCAACCTCAGGCAGGCCATTCGGCAATATATATATGGTTCTCTCACCTAGATAACACATCCACCCGGGACTGTCATTCCCCCGGCCGACTCCACTGCATCTCGCGCGCTCGAAATTCTTTGAACCAAGACGTCTTCTGCCTCTGCGTCAGTGAATGTCATTCTCTACCGTACCTCCGAGTCCAACGTGCACTGCAAGGTGGTCCCTCTACTAGTCCGTCTTGGCCTCGTTCCTCCCAGCTCCCATCGTTCCTCCCCAGCTCACCTCCCCGGGCACAATCAGACCAAGCTCTCCCTTTCGTCCCCGACCCCAGCCCACTGGCAGAGGAACTCCAGCCTCCGTCCTGCGTACCCTTTCCCCCGCCACCTCAGCCTTGAACTCTTGGGCGCAGGTCCCCAACCACAACCCTAACTGCTCGTCATCCCAAAACCACTTTCGGATCTGGTCAACCTCGTCGTCATGCGATGTGCTGGGGACGGAATCCGGGTGGGCAAACCCTTCGCGCTCGCGCTCGCACTCGCCGTCGCAGCCGTGCTGCAGCGAGGTCGATCGCATCGAGTCTGCTTCGTCGTGCAACATCTCATGCCACAGCGCTGGGTGTTGGGCCAGAGATCGTCAGCGACACTTATGGCAAGTTTGACACTGTCTTGCCCATTTACTTTCATGTCCCTAACGACCTCGACGCAGGCACCGGACTTAATGTCGCGAGCAACATGACGTTCGCGTCGTCACCTGAGAACTTGGTTAGTACTACCGAAGGCGAGTCAGACCCACTGAAATCGCTGCCTCCACCTTATTTTAACACACTGAACGAAGCAAGAATGCAAAACTCTGTGGATGCTCATTCATTGGCTCATTCACTGATCCGTTGAGCCCTTTCGACCTCACAACCTGACGTTCCAACGGGCGACGCGCACCACGTTGAAACAAGCCAAATGTTCAAACTCACCTTCCTACCACTTCGCACATGCTTCATCTATGCAGGACTCATCCTGCACAGTCTAAGGGATCATCTCTTGGACGTGGATACAGAGTCGGGTACATATCCTGCTGCCAAGGAACCACGCACGTTGAAGGGAGGATGTCATTTCAGACTCAGAGGTATCTATTCTACAAATTTTTTGCTATTGGACGTTATCCATTGTCATCCCGATGAAGATGCCCAATGAGGATGCCTGCAGTCGCACATCTGACTGTTCGACTGTTTTCGTCCTTGTCCTGTCGAAGGCAGAGGAATACACGGTGCGGTGGTACAAAGGACGGATCTCTCATGCGGGAGTAATGCTTTTCAAGTTCCTGCCAATCGACGCAAATCGAGCCATGACCCAATGCACGGAAGGACACGGACTCGACTCCATACAAATACACGGCACTGGGGCTATTGTTGCTCTGACGAGTCAGTTGCCGTCCTGTATGGTATGTAGCCTTTAATCGGGACAAGGCACCCATACTCGGGGACACGAAATCATGGCGAGCATCGCGTCACGACCCGTTTTCTGGTGAGTTGAGTACCCCCTATCAATCGATCCATCCATTGATTTATATCCACCGCACTGTCAACGTTCCTCGCTCCACCGACCTGTCGTGTCTATCTTGAGAATGGAAGGTGGTTCGTCATGGTTGGTTTAGGTGTGGGTTCAGCTCTCTCAATGCAACGACGGCTCCATTTAGACAGAGCGACCACTAGACGGAGTAGCACTCCCCCTCTGGCAAAGTTGTCGAGAGGCGTTGGAGGGCTCGCAAGTCGTATTTCCAGTTTTGACACTACCAAAATTTCCATCGGTGCAGAAGGTACACTGGATATCGTGACTGGAGGTGAACTTGTCTATGTCCCTGCTGTTTATCGCGTTCAGACTGAAGCAGCTACGGTTTCAACCAAAACATTGCCATGCATGGCGTTCTCCTGCTGCGCCTGACCCACGATGTGATGACCTCAGTGCCAGGGTACCCGCCCGAACTGGACAACCTGGGGCTGCGTCCTGAATGCGCAGGTATGGAACCCAAAGGCGGGCGTGGGCGTGGGGAGTCGAGACGAACCTTGTCATGGTCATGGATTCCTTCGCGCTGAAGCCTCAGAGGATTTGCTTAACGCCAGTGAGCCAAACGGTGCGCATGCGCCTGCTCAGGCTCGTCTCGGGCACGGCATCAAGGAGTGGCTATAGACTGTCCATCCGAGCTGCGGGCAGGGATGAGATGTTCCCATTCGAGCGTGCTGGATTGAAGGGTTCGACGATCTGTTTGCAGAGATGCTCGCGGAGATGGCCGCTGAGCGCTGAGCGACCCAGCTAGTGAGGGCATAGATTTTAGGGTTCGTGCTGAGCAGGAACAATCGACGAGGCCCCGTGGGAAACAATCTTGTATCCCTCAACTGTTCCACCCACACCTACATAAGTATGTCAATACTAATGAACCGGCAGTTGAAACCACGATCGCGACAAATGCAGAGTCAGGTCCTCCATATCAACGGATCTGTATCACGTCCAAGACCTCCTCGCCAACATTACCTCAGCCTACTCAAACGATGAACAATCTTAAGTCGTTGTTCTATAATTACTTACATAACAACTTTCGGTCTTGCCGCAAACTCACACTGAGTAGGTCAGTAACCACCTGAGCATGACTCAAATTGTCCTTGATAAACTGATTAGTCTGAAACCAAATACACATCGCCAAAGACAGATTGTACGAGCAGGATCCATCAGATGACGAAGTCCAAGCCTGAGGCAAGTTCTCATTCGCCTCGCAAACATTCACCGTCTGGTGCGAGGAGTTCAATGGCTCTCGCAGTCCTTGCACTCTAACACTAAGAGGTCCCTCTTGCGGGCCTACCACCCGTCCCAGCCTCTGTCAATATCCCCTCGACCCTCCGAGCAGTATTACGTCCGGAGGCGTTACTTTGCGTGGTTGGCCGAGTATATCTCTCGGGACGCGGAGGCGGGGAGTGGAATGTCACTGACAACCTTCTTTTATTCTCTCTCTCTCCCGTGAGTGGAGAGAGACGTGTTGTCTGGTTAGGTCTAGCTAACATTTTCATCTTTTTCGTGCTGCAGTATCCGAGAGACGGGACGGTCGGGACGAATGCAGCGCAAACGTGGTAGGTTAACAAATTGTTTTTGAATACGGCAGGCGGGAAGGGGTCAGCCTACAAGACAGCGCCTGCGGGCGGGGCGTTTGGATGAGCGTCGTCCTTTCTTTATGGCGAGAGTGAAACTGTGATGGCCGACCGAGCAGGTGGTGAAATTCTGTACTTATTTACTACCCACTGTATCTCTTTATTCATGCTTTTCTCACTCCTTTTGTGTTTTGACGGAGACCAGGTTCTCGTTTTCCCGCGTGTATTTATTTGGTGGATTTGGTCTGACCGTCGCAGCGCTAGCGCTGGTATTTACCCAAGTGACAGAACTCCAAACGACAGCGGCCGGACCTCGAGGGCCCATACATGTGCGCGCAAAGTAGCACTACACCCACCACCATTAGGACACCCGTCTGCTGCAAGTCGGGCAAATAATTCAAGTTACTCCGACGCATCGATGCGGTACAAGCACACGACGTTAAGTAAGAGGTAAGTGCTGTCAGGTCAATAACGTACCGGATCTTGATGGCAGAGAACGGAAACGAGTCACCCTCCGCAGAACGCCAAACGGTCTGCATCCGAGGTACTTGGTGATCATTTGGCGGTGGCGAATACTTGCCATGATCGGCTACCGGTGCAGCAGAGACAAGTACGATGTGCGGTGATCGATTTGTGGTGATCTCCCGATCCACCGTCGATCTGCCGGAGGAGTCAGACATGTTGAGAGCCCGTCGTCTGGACCAGCCATGTTGCTTAGTCTGGCGGGGTCGCGGAGTATGCCTACCCTCGCATAGTATGCTCGCGCAGCCAGTTTTTTCCGTCAGGGGGCCCAGCCGTTGTACTCCTTCTCGGAGACATATTTCAGGAAGTGACGGGAGATGCCTGAAAGACGTCCCTGCACGTGATCCCTCTTGAGTTCCGAATCTCGAGATTCGCATCTGCATTACCGGAGGATACGTCGCCATGCATGCAAAGTAGGCGGGGTCAAGAGGCAGTGTTGCGACCATGACCCTGCTGGCACCAAGTGCGATGTCAAATTAGATCGGATAGGGACCATTACAGCAGTGCTGGAGGTAGGAGTCTAGCTGTACGCCGCGTGTAATGGGTCCTGGAACACTGACCCAGTTATGTACTGTGAGGCAGGTTTGTTCCAGTTTAGACGACTCTGCAAGTCATTTGTGCCACATAGACTGCTACAACCAGTGGTGTAGTTGGAGGCGGAATGGAAATCTAACAAACACACATATCCACTGAGACGTCCTGACAGTCATGCCAGGTCCGCTGGTATGGCGTGTTACTCAAGTACTCACGCCCGACCTCGAGACACTGCCACCCGTCACCAATATATCAAAATGGGTGGATGGAGTTCGAAAATTGTTGTTCGCCTCACAGCCCATCATGCATCATGCCAGTCTCACTAAGCGCTGCCGACCTGGGCTTGGCATCGCCGAAAGCTCACCCTCACTACAGTCCGATGGGCTGGATTGTTTCCCACGCATGTCTGCTGCCAGTGCAGCGCTGGCACGACCACACTTGTCATTGCTGCCGTTGCTGTAGAACGTCTTCCTGCCTCTATCAGTGCCAAAGTGAAACTCAACCTACTCCATTGCACTTCCTTATTTCAGCAACACACGCACGAAAATGGCAGTCACGCTCACTCCAGTCCCCACTTTAATGTGAAGCTGTCCCTCTTGTTGGCAGAGAAACGTTGCTCACGGGAATGTTGTCACTGAAGTTTTTGGGTGTGTCACCTCTATCATCCCCAGTTCTAACCATTCCGCCTCCAACTACTCCACTGGTTGGGTTGTCCATATCATGAAACAAAACTGGCGCAAGTATGTCTTCAACCACATCTTTGAGCGGTCCTAACAGGTTTCTTACCTTGACCATTTCTCTAGTTACGTATGGCATCTCAATGCCTCCGATGGCTCTTTCCTGCTTTCCCAATTGCTCCATCGCAAGAGACTCTTCTTAGACAAAGGATTTTGTTGAGCGTCAACCAACAGGGCACACATTCACAAAACCTGAGGACTATCTGGTCCATGTGCCATTGACATGCTGTGCTTCCTGATTGATGGTATATATGCGTCAAATTCTTCATTTTGCAACGTGTGCTGACATGTAACATGGGATGGACTGTGGCGTAGTGAGGCACGAGTAGAACCACAATGCAAGGTCTTCGGACAAATGACCTTCCCCACACACCCACAGAATCTAATAGCTAGATTCTTGTTTGTGATCTTCAGTCTTCCCATTGTGCAGTCCACTCCGTATCAGTCGTAATTATAGAATCTTTGTATGACATATGACCCCCCTTCTCCTCTCCTTGGCGAGCAACACTCTGACGAAGGCATGCAACAGGTGCTTTTTCATATGAATCCATCAATACATGATTTGCACAGAAATAAATGGTTCACTGATGTTGAACTAAATCAATTCAATCTGACAGGCCAAAATGTACTAACTTAGGGCGTGTGTGCACTCAGTGCTTTGAGAACAGATTGTAGCCTGCAAAAGCTCCGAGAACACGTGATTATAGCGGCAATATCCGATGATGGCGATCAGTTGATCCGATCTTGAACCGCGCTGTCCTCACCCAGGTCTGCATTTGCTTCACACACTTGCTGCTATCCACAGGTCGACAATGGTAAAGAAGAAGTCAGCCAATGGTGGGCTATCAGCCACAAAAGCTACAACGGATGAAGGAGGAAAACGTGGGACACAGTCAAAAGCAGCGGGGGGAGGGGCCAGCAAGGTAAGTCGCAGTATGAGCATCGATGACACTTAGATACTACTTACCTCACACAGAAAACCGTCGGAGAGTCACAGTGGCTCGATAGTGGGACGGTCACGAGCGGGGAGTTCAATGCATCTGAGAAGAACGAGATGGAGCTTGACAAGAAACTTAATGAAATAATCATCGGATATGCTCGCTACGACATTGTTGCAAACCGACAGAAGATGACGTTTAAGCGGTGGAACGACCGCGAGCTACTTTCTGGACAAGTCAATCTTCTCATGACGTCTTTCAAGGTCGATGGTGTCAATCGCTTCAAGCCTTTAAATGCTATCCCATTGGTCATCTCGAAGAAGCACCTCCAGCCAGATTCTTACAGCCAGGACGGTAACGCAATGGATAAGCTTCCTGAGATGAAGCTCACCGAAGAAGGGTCAAAGCTGCTCGAAGATGGCAAGGCGGTCATCTCCGTTGCCAGTGGGCAACATCGAATCGAAGCTCTACATCAGTATCAATCGTTTCTAGAGAAGATGAAGAACGAGAGCATGAAGTCACGCAAACGCCTCGAGAAAAGACTAGTGGACGACGTCGACCAGATGGAAATTGATGAAGAGAATAAGGTGGAGAAGCCGAAGAGGGACAGAATTGATGGATCACTCGCATTCAAAGGTCAATGGATGGTGATCATCTACGATGGCGGTACGTCCATGGTTTGATTGGATCACTGAATGAATCGATGTATGAGAAGAGTGCGACACATGCCACTGGCGTGTATAGCTAATGGTCACACAGATCGATGATACATCTATTTGCGCGAACATCCAGCTGTTCAAACACGCGCAGATCGATATACCATCGATCTGTGCGAACATTAGGTACAGTGTGATTGCACAGCTCAATATACCCTCTATTTGCGCGATTTATGGATACAACATCAGACGATCTTACCTATTTTTAAACAGATATCATTGATGCAAACAGACCACTCGGTCTCCACCTGGCTCGTAACCAGTTCCAGCACGTGTACAAAGAATCCTCCGAAGAAGCTATTATTCAGAAATTCCGAACGGAGTCCGCGTCTAACGATCCTCAAAGATGGAAGCATATACCTACGTTGCCGTTGTCGAAAGGAAACGATTATAAGCGCAACGAGATATTTCGAATGGACTATGGGTGGCACTTCCTCGAGAAGTTCGTGCCAATGGGATCGCAGATAATCGACCGTAAGGGAGATATGCGAATTGCCCCCTTCTATGAAACAATGTCAGGACCGTCCGGCGGGGTGTGCACTATTTTATTTTTGTTTGTCATGAACCAATGAGCTAACATACATACAGGCATTGGTCTATTTCTGCAATGTGATGGAGGACAAGCTCCGCCTTTGTTTCAATACCCTGCAACTCGACAAGGACAAAATCATGAAACTGGTTGCCGAGTATGATGACAATGATGAAGCATCAACTGAACTCAATCATATATACCAGAGACTCTCTGCAGAGACCCCCATACCAGCCGGCATCATTGACATCATCCGACATCAGATCAACTCTGCATTTGCTGAACACCTTGATATGGACACTGCCGCGTCACATGAATTCGGACAAGCCACAGGTCAACGATGGATTGTTGGTATGGCTGACTACAGCGACCAGTTGGTTGCTACCGTCTCGAAGACTGTCGACGAGCTTGTTTCATCTGGAGAGCTCAGGAGGATGAACGTTTCTGAGGATGCCCGCATCGCCATTCAGAACTGTGCACTGAAGATGGCCATTGTACTTACCCACTCCTCGGCCGATGCCACCACAGCATCCAGTCTGCCATTCATGTGTCGGTCTGCCTATTCATTCATGACCAAGCGCCTTGCGATGATCCCAGAAGCACTCAAAGAGGTCAGTTGTTATGTCATTTCCTTTTCAGTTTTTGTTGTGAGCAATCCAACGATTACCCAAAATCTGCATGACTCTGGTCCATTGCATCGCGCATTTCCACATATTGTCGATTTGCGCAAGATATACAGTTTCATAATTCTTTTTTCTCATCATTCATGAATCAAATCTAACATCCATCTGTTGTTTTACTATATAGGTTTCTATGTGGTTTTCACCCTATCTTCCCTATAAACTTCACCACCCACCCAATTGGAATCCTGGATCTGAAACAGCGGAACTTCGTAGAGCTATCTATGCTCATCCTGATATCAAGTCTGTGAAGCGTGGAGTTCTCCTTGATCGTGTAAGTGATATTCCACTGGTCTATAATATCTTGGCTAATAACTGACTTCATCCCTAGATCATGCTGAGCATTTGGGATAGTTTCCCTGCATACATCAATCTTCAGCTACAAATGAAGCGCATGAACGTTCCTTTGCGGCCAACTAAGCCCTCTGTTCTCCAAGCCCTTTTTGGTACCGTGGAGGAAAAGCCCTCCAAAGATGTTAATAAGGGAAAGAAAAAAGGAAAGAATATCGATCTCGATGAGGTGGATGGGAACAATACAGACGATGAAGTGCCCATCGTATTGGATGAAGAAATCGAGGACGATGAACAGGGTGAAGACCCGGAAGAGGTGGTTAGGCGGGAAGAACGTCTTCAGCGCAAGAAGGAATTGTTTGTGACATGCAATGAGGTTACCACTATACTCAAGTCTACTAGCAAATTCAAGAAAGACACCTTACGCCGCGACCAGCTTGATCCCACAAAAAACTTGGCAGATATAACTCAACCTTGGACTCGCGCCTCAAAACTTGTAGGGGAATCGATCGACAATGCTCGTTTTCCAGGAAAGAACACCTTCCGCTTCCACACTGCCGAGTATGGTGCAATCTCACCTAGTTCCTATTACCGCCACATGCCTACCTTCGCATCCATGATTCTTGCAGAAGCAAGCGCCATTCTGAGCTACCGTGTTGCTTTGATTCTCTATCAACCAAATGGTGGAGCAGCCTATCTTCGTTGGATATTTGAGCAATTGAGCAAAGACTTCCTTCATGCTCCAAAACAGAAAGCGCCGGCTTTGGTTCAGAAGACACTAGCAACGACCAAATCCAAGATATCAATGAAATTCAAACATCTCGACTATACAGACCCCCCTTCTGGTACAATCACATGGCCTGATGGCATCTACAATCCATCATACCAGCCTTGTGAATTCAATGGAGAAGAAGAGATGGTTGAGTATCAGCGGGATGCCAAGATAGGTCATCAGGAGCGCTTGGTACAAAAGCTCTTGGATTCAGTCACAGTCATTCCTTGTGCCTGGGCTGACAAGACAGGGTCCTTGAAGGCAAGGGACAAGCCGCCACTTCACAAGGACCTCATTGCTTGCCTGGAGACGTTAACAAGGGTAATGTGTCATATTCTGTATTCTAAAGTCTAGATCTACAAGCGAACTTAATTTTGTGCAGATAATGAGTGACAATGCGTATGTTCAACGAATGTACCCACATGATGAAGACTTCAACTCTTCTAACGCTCGTCTTGATGGAGAGAAGCTTCGGGTCAATATACCTGGCCAGAGGTCCTCCAAGACATTGTCACTGAGATCTCTAGAGAGAAGTGAATTCCACATCTATACACGCAAGGAGGCAGAAGAGCATTTGAAGGCCTTGCGTGCTGCTTATGCCAGTGAGCTATCAGCTGCTGAAGTTAATGAGGAACATTTCCCTTCGCCAATGAATCTTGATGCTTCAGAAGGTGTGCCTCAAGGTGAGGTAGCTCCTGATATGCCAACAGTGATTCAACAAGACGGTGAGTCTTTTGACAGTTTGAGGCAGACGCATTCACTGATATGATGGTAAAACTATGACCTATTTTAGAGGACACTTCTGTCGCCATGTCAACCACCCTGACTGCCCAGATGAATGATAAACACCAGGATGATGATGGCTTCACAATCCCTCAACAACCTTCTGCCCGCTCAGTTTCCAAACGCGAAGCTTCTCAGTCAGTCTCATCAGTCGATGAAAATGGCACATCCACCAGTGAGTGTAGCTCTCTCACTTCATATCACATTCATTTATCTTTAAATGCCTCACTCAGAACCAGCAGCCAAACGCCTTCGTCAGCCTGTGTCTTCATCATCTCAACACCCAGATATGCGTCCAAAGACACGGTCCTCAAAGTCCACAAAATCTAGTGGATCGGAGCAGTTGCTCTATCTTGCAGGTCACTAGTGCTAGTGACTATTGTAAATGAGGTATGTGTTATGTCCGACGTTTTTCATCATCCTTGGTGGCATACATGTTTGTTTATACTATTCTATCCAGTGTCTTGACATGTAATATACTTTGTATGTACGAATAAACGTAGGATTAAATGACAGAACATATGTTTCCATGTGATGATGACTCAACCACTTACCGCTTAGATGGTATTAGCTAGGCAAGAGCATGTGTGATTGTACCAGTATGGTTTAATCTCTCTAAACTCAGTTGCTACTAATGTGTTTCGTAAGCATGTGCATGGTGTGTATATAGTATGTACTTTGAACGTTTCTCCTTGCGTGTGCTTTACTAACCAGCCCTACGTTATGAACTTGTTCGTCAAATCAAGAGCAAGCAAGGGAACAGTGTCTCAATTGAGGAATTTAGACAGATATGGAGTAGGTGTGTGGTATTGTTATTGGCGTAGTAGACTGGTGGCTCTGGTATGTAGTACTACTGTGTCTTCTGAGTCGGTAGCATGCATTGCCATTATTATGGGGGTCTTTGGTAGCATGGATAGTCAATTACTACGGTCTGCTATGGTAGTGATGGTTGAGAACTTACATCTATGTAGTACTACACAACAGGGGGAAGACTATAGCGTCAATTGGGATTATTTATATTACATAGTACTACATAGCACATTGTTTTTTTTCAAATGCAATTGAGGTGACTGATATTGTGCAAGGTAAACAAGAGCCTATGTCATTCAGAGGTAACATGGAATGATGGTAGGTGATCGTGATCGTGATGGCAGGATAAGTGATGTAAGAGCATGCATGTGCACCAGCCTGAGCGCAATGTGCCAGTCATAACATGCCAAGGCCTAACTAGGCCATGGTGCTATGCTAGTGATCCCACACTTGTTTAGAAGTAATTGGTTGATTTTTCTGGTTTGTCATCCTCATCGCTCAAATTCAAACACTATAAGCCTCTAGGTTTACTACCCAGATAACTGCGCAATGTCAGAGAGTGAACATGAAGATTTTGAAGTCATTCCAGATGAGTAAGTCAATGATGCTTCTATGACTTTGAGCCTGCCGACCTTTTTTTCCAGAACTCCCAATGATGAAGGCGACCATGACCAGCCTTTTGATGTCACTGCCATTCCACACTTGCTAAATGCCGATGATGCTCCTGATCAGCATGAGGTGCAACGTGCTATGTATGGACATGGAGATGGTCCACGTAATGACCATGTTGCTCTTTTCAACACTCGTCGCTCTACCAGTACCTCCTTTGATGAACTGGAGTATTTCCGCATCCATAATCAACCAAAGCGTGCCATCAGGCTCCTTTCAGGACGACATCGCCTGCATGTCAATGATACCCATCGAGTCGACCACATGGACCCAAATGTTGTGGTTGCTACAGGCCCGCACTTTCTTGATTTTGTTATGTATATTGGGGGTTGACGAGGTCTAGATGCCATTCTACCCAATATCGAAGTCAACCAATCTTGGAGCATGCAAATTGATTTCTCCGTGATTCATCGCCTCTGGCCACAAGGCAAGAGCTGTAAACTTCCCTTCAATGCTCAAGGCCGTCTTCTGAATATTGGCCGAGTCCATCAAGAGCAAGTTTGGATCGCGATGGCACCGAACGAGTGGTTGGATGAAGACCATAACTTCAATGCAACAGGGAACTGGCCAATTCTTCCTTCTAGGACGACTGCCATGCAAACAAAACATGCCATGATGATGATCATGTTTTTCGCCAAGATGCTAGCAGATCGCCGAGTTCAAGATTTCCATTGCGACCCAGAATATCCAGAAGAGCTATCTCGTCAATGCATCAATGACGCCACTGAAATCTTGTAAGTGCACAAGTCTAATTTCTGCGCACTTGAAGAGATACTCGACTTGTGCAAACATGTATCATTGATGTGTTATCTCTTACGGAGATGAATCATATTGCATAATTGACTGCATTATTGAAATGTACCAGTTGGATAGAGAATGAAAGCAGTTTTATCTGACAATTGATAATATTTCTCAATAGTGGCCGTTATGGAGAACGAGGAAGAAAAATCGAGTTACGATTACTTGATGCCAATCATCTCCACAATGATTTCATAGAGGAATGGGATGCTTGGGTGGCAGATGCACCAAATTCATGGAAACTTGATGAATTTCTATTAAACAACACTCCCATTGCCATCAGCATGAGATATGGGCAAAACCAGCCTATACTCATTCCAAACCAGTCTTCCACAGAGAGAAGGAACTTTCAGAAAGACTGGCGGTATTCACATATCAAATCATTCACATTTTCAGTTGCCACACATATAGGGTGAGTTCAATAAATTGTTATACTTTTATAAATTAATGTACTGACGCTGTCATTTTACA
>JBBPPG010000805.1:0-15370 GCA_038091855.1 Leccinellum luteum
CTTGAACATGCGAAGGCCCGGGTCCATTGGAACCTCTGGCAATTCATGCTCACTGGAATTGATGACTTCTTGGCAAAAGTAGGTGCAATCAGCATTTATGACATTACAAGTTACATAGGCATGAAACCTACCATCCAGACAACGTCTTTTGAGACGAGAATGTATCGAACTCATAATTGAATCGTTACAATCCAAGCCATCATCAGCAGAGTGCCAGTGGGACTCGATGTCCTCGATGCTAGACTCTGATTCACTCTTCACCTCTGAGGGCTTTTCCTTTTCCTTATCCTTATCCTTGCCTTTCGACTGCTGTCTCAGTCCTGTAATCCACTGAGTGATAAGCTTCAATGGTATTTCATCACGAGTCACTAGAAATATAAATTAGCACCAACTTTAACACTATAAATCGATTGATAAATAAAGCCTATCAAAAATTAGCTCTGACTCATCTTGTGATGGTCGCTTACCAGTCTTTGCCTTTTGAAACAGAGTCTCACCATCAGAAAACTCTATTCCCCCTGCCACAACGATCTCCTTTTGACTGCGAAGACACAATAGATATGGAGGCAGATACTCATATCGCCTATCTACCATACCCATCATACTATATAGTTTGGATTAAGGACCTATGTA
Source organism: Leccinellum luteum (assembly GCA_038091855.1). NCBI lineage: Eukaryota > Fungi > Basidiomycota > Agaricomycetes > Boletales > Boletaceae > Leccinellum > Leccinellum luteum. The sequence goes on from JBBPPG010000805.1 coordinate 634, forward strand.
GTAAGTTGGTATCAGACTCAGATGGATACTAGTATCATTGATAGAGAAAGTTTACCTTCAGTTGTGCATCCAGAATTTCAAAAAGCTGGGGGAATTAACCATGTAGTAGGGCGGGCATCAACTTGTAACCATGTCCACTCCCGATCGAATTCAAAGTAGGAGCGGAAGTTGGAGCGAGCTAAGCCAGCTGCTTGAAATCTACTCAGCTGGGCACTTGATAGGGACTTAGTTTGACGAAGGGTAGGAAATAGATGCGATAGTGTCAATTGACTAGCATCTGGATCATCACTGAAACTAGGCTAGAAACAATGGTCATGATGACAATACAACCAGAGAAATACAGTTGGAATCCCACCATGTCCACACCATATGGCAGGAAAACGATGCGAGCTATATGAAAGTCCAAGGTTTTGGGATGACTACGAGAGCCCTATTGGCCATGGCAATACAATTGTAAGAAATCCAATGATATTGAGTGATAGATGTGAAGTGCTTACTTTTGCTGATTGCCCCTTTTTGTCCAGAGAATGGGTATAATTACTCTGTCTAGACTTTCCTTTCAAACCTTTATTAGTTTTGGTGTGTGCTTGGTGAAGTGAAGCCTTTGCTGAGGTGGACTGGGTGGATATCAGCAGGAAAGTAAAAATGTTGGGATAATGATGGTTTCTGTGAAAGCATAGTATGAAGAACTGAATCAACAATAGAAGTAGGTCCAGGGGCTTATATAGGAGGCAAAGGAGTGGGTGAGTCTCCATTGTCTGACAACTCAGAAGAGGAAATAACTTTACACTTGCGAAGTTGTTTTACCATGGTAAAGACAGTGCAGGAGAGTCAAAAATAATACTAATGTATAGCAAGAAAATGTGAATGGAAATGAAAGTACGAAAGTTGAATGAGAGTTTTTGGAAAGAGAGAAGAAGCTTGGTCGTAATTGTGCTACTTTGAATTCCCACACCTTTGTATATAGCTTGCTACTAGTTGGTGGTAATATATAACAATGGTACTGAACGAATCAAAGTTCAAGTTCCATCAGTATCATTACATGGATTCATTGCAAAGAGCCATAGTATGGTTAAATAACTCCAAAGCCTGACACCATTCCACGGCCCAAGGATACCAGATATCATGTGGCAGCTCAACTTGGAGCTCTTTTCTGCCTCGGCGGCCTAATCGTATTATTGCAATTTCAGGATATCCACCATCCCACTCCTCTTGTCTGATACCCATACCAATAGGCATATGGTAGAGTTGTTGAACTTGTATCAGTGCATCAGTAAATACTGTGAGGGTAGTGGTAGCTGCAAAGGGATTGGTGTGCTCAGGAACTCTTATAGCCCTATGCAAGAATTGTGCTACCTGTTCAGTAGCAATTCTAGATGGCAAATCAGAAATTTCCCCTAGTGGAGAGTTACTGTCATTTTCAATATCCTCCCAATCACTATCCTCCTGGTCCTTGTCCTGCATAGTTGTTTGCTCGACATCATAGTGGGCATAAACACTTGAGTGGACAGTTATTTCACCAGCACCATATATGCCATGCTCAAGCTGGCCCAATAAATGCAGATTCTAGTAGGCAAAATGTTAATGAACACTGCTATATAGTGTATATATACAACTTACATTTGGGCTTTGATCATGTCCCTCTTCTGCAATTGGGTGGTCACTCCACTCCTTACAAAAGATATTACAGTCATTCTGTATGTTGTTCAAGAATAGATGCTGCAGTAGCCAGAGATGATTTGGATTTGTCCTGTCAAGATGGTGGAGCTCTTCAAGTCAAAGAAAAAATGCCCTCCAGGCATAGAGAAACCGCCTGCCCACTTCAACCCATGTTCTTTCAATCCGCGTATTGTGAGTAGAGCTTTGGGGAGAAAATCAATGTGAGCTCAGGCAATAAAAGTTGTGGGAATAACATACATTCCTCACCTGAAACTAGCATGGTTGGGGCCTCAGGCCATGACCATGAATACAGTGACATCCTTGTTTTCACCACCCCTATCCCCCTGTACTCTTGATGGCAAGCCATATTGGCCAACAGCATGCAAGGATGTGTCCAAAACTGTTGATGCCTGGTTATTAGTATGGGCTTCAAGGCCAGTAATCTAGTGAAATATATAGTTAGTACACTTACTGCTCTAGTGCTCTTGTTGTGCATCACCGAGTTGCTGCAATAGCAAGCCAAAGTGTGCAGTACACTCTAATATCCAGTGCAAGAGAAGGTCACCCTGATGTGCAAGAGTTTTGAGTGCATGGAGAATTGGTATAGCATCACAGTTGATTGCATTCAGATGGTATCGTAGCTAGGTAGGGTCGCCTCTAGTCTGTAGAGCTTGATTTGCATGCTGGAACAAGTCATGCAGTGTAGTGTGGGCTTGTATAACTTGAGCTGGCCATGAGGCAGAATCAGTGTGAGTTGGTAAAGCAGGAAAAGACATAGTTTTTGTACTATATATCATAGTGAAATCAGTATGTAGTGTAGATGAGACTATGGTTGTATGTCATCTGCAGTGCTATATGGTTGCGTAGATAATAGCATCCCACCTACCATATCATCCACACCACACCATATCGTCTACGATTTATCCACTATACTACCCTATAGTACATGGATCGACACACCAGATTTTGGTTTCCAGATGGAAATATTGTATTTCAAGTATACTATTTGTTGTCTCTTGAGGAGTTATGTTATTAATTTACCTATGGTCATATTTAGGCTGGCAAAACTCTTTTCTGCCTACACAGGAGTATCCTTGCCATGCACTCAAGGCCATGGAAACAATTTTAAGCCAGCCATCTGGTATTGCAAATGATCCATTGGAGCAAATGATGGCCATGCCATTCTGTTGGAGGGAATAAGTAGCGAGGAGTTTGAATACTTTGCAGCCTGAGTATACCATGTGTAAGCCACTATAATACCCCACTGCCGATAACATGTTTAACAGATATTAGTGGATCTATTGCCCAACAGCACTCTGTTCCATCTCTGACTGCTATTCTCAAGATTTTGCGGTGGTTGATGGTTGACAACAGTATCTCGTGGGCCATCGATCAACTTGAAGTCCTGGATCTTAGCCTTGCATACAGGCTAGAGTTAGCTCGCAAGTACGACATCCCACAATGGATATCCCGTGCCACACAAGAATTGATTTCGTCACCACTGGGTACTATCAATGAGAAGGACCTTTCCCATCTTGATCTCCGAATCTATTTGATCATTGCTAAAGCCCGCAAAGTGCTTGAAAGAGAGTGAAAGACTATCGCAGCAGTACCCCCTGGTTTATCGCTTGATCCAGATCCAGATTGCCCACCTGACCAGCATTAGTATTATCGTGATACTTGGGCACGATTCTGGTGGTAAAAGGTCACATGACAGCTCTTGCATCCTATCAACCCACTCCCCTTCAATACCCTCATCGCATATATTGCCGAACAACCACACCCTGAACGACTCAGAACAGCTTGCAAGGAACAGTATATTGGGGATATTATCGAGGGTGGGGGACTAGTTATCGAGGATAATATTACCAGTAGTGCAATAGTAGCTATCAAGACATACTTTGCATCACTGTAATCATAATACAGTAAATAGTGTAGATATAGCTATAGAACCTCGCAAGCATTTTCTCTGGGTCAAAAAATTTACCACTTCAAGTTCCTCGCTCAGGCCAAAACAAAAAGAGCAAAGAAATGCAGCAAGGAGAATACGGAGGTGAAGTATGTACTATGGTGCACCATGTTAGTTTACGACATGGCAAGGGCAGGGGCAGGGGTGCAGGCCCAGGCCGTAGTTACTGCCGCAGTAAATTTTAGCAAGAGGGGGGAGTTGAACTTACGGTTTTAGCTGGTAATCCTGCGCTGCAATGCAACAGGGGCCAGACATACTAAACCACTAGGCTACATGTCCTTTACTACAATTGCACCTCTTTATCCTCAAGTTGACATTTTATGCCTCCAGGTCGGGCTACTGCAAACTGCCCTCTAACTTTCCCACCCCACATGCCCACTGCCCCTTCCCACCATATGCGCACAACACTGACAACCCAGAGCAACGCTGATGATGTGTCTGTGATGTGGCATGGATTGGCGAGTACGTCTGAGACTCTCCTGTGGATAGCAATGACTTGAGTTGACCCAGCTGAGGATGCCAGCGTTAATGGCAACGACAGCACGCATGCACCCTCATGCACACGAAGACATGGACGGCAACACGACACGATGACTCGGACACAGTGACAACTGACGAGGGTGAGGACATGACGACGGTAAGTATGCCGCGTTTTCATCGTCTCATCACCATCCTCACCCTCACCTACTCCCACTCCTCCTCTCTCCTCTCCCTCGACAATGGACCACCATGATGCTGCAATGACGACGACGACGCGGCATCACAGCAAAAGCAGTGACGACGACATCGACGATGACATGGCGTCATGAGCAGCGATGACAACGTTGATGTCGACGGGGCGTCACCCCACATCCTCGTCCCTCTCCCCTTCTCCCCCTTACAGAGATGACGACACGACGCTGCAGCATGCTGAAAGCACCACGCCACAATGACATGACAAGGACCACAACAGGAGGAACGAGGAGGAGATGGGAGACAGGATGGGACAGAGACAGGGAGACGACACCAGTGACAGTGAGTAACTGTCGTCATCCCCATACCCACCATCCTCACTCTCAAGATGGTGCACGGCACAACAATGAACAACATGACGTGGCACTGCGATGTGACGACTGGCACAATGGTATGCCACAACACGACGACACGATGGGATAGCGACAGAGTGAACGGGAATGAAGACGAGGACCATGACAGGAGGAATGAGGAGGAGGAGATGGGAGATAGGACTGGACAGAGACAGGGAGATGACACCAGTGATGGTGAGTAACTGTTGTCCTCGTTCTCGTCCTTATACCCACCATCCTCACCCTCGAGATGGTGCATCGCGCAACGACGAACAACGTGATGTGGCACCGCGATGTGACGACTGGCACAACGGTATTTCACGACACGATGACACGACGACCTTGATCGACCTTAGCATGTCTGTAAAACTGCTTTTCCTTCGCTTCTTGTCTACTCGGGGGTCGTCTTGGCCCTACTCACCCGCTGCTTAGGGGTCGTTTTCCCCCCTATTCTTCGCCTGCTTGGGGGTCGTTTTCCCCTATTCTTCGCCTGCTTGGGGGTCGTTTCCTCCCTACTCGCCCACTGCTTGGGGGTCGCCTTCACCCCACCTGGAATTTTTTTTTTTCCACCCTACTCCTCGCCTGCTTGGGGGTCGTTTTCTCCCTCTCTTTTTCTCCATGTCCTCCTGTCCCCTCTCCTCCCCGGCCCTCCTCTTGTTTGTTCGTCGTGGTCAACGAATCCTTGTCCTCGTAATCGATTACTCGGACACTTTATCTTGGGGGTATAGGGTATGGAGCATAGTGTCAACGAAGCGATGCTACAGGCGTTCTGATTACAAGCATCGTCCACCTTGGAAGAGGAACGACGAAGCCCTATCGTGTATACGATAGATACCCAGCTGTGAAGCAGCTGTCCTTGAGCTACAAAGTAGCTGTCCTTGAGCTGCGAAGCAGCTATCCTCGCAACAGCTGTCCAAACGACTAGTGACACAGCTATCCGAGCACTCAGCGAGGCGTAAAACTTTTTTTTCTGTGTAGCTCGGTGATCTCCACTTTAGTTTGGGGGTGATTCTTGACTCTTGATCCTTGACCCTTGATAAATCCTTGCCCATACTCTTCGTCTTCCCCACACCCGAACATCCGTACCACACTGTTCCCCTCCTTGATCGATGGTCCCTTCGTGAGCACCTCTCTTGGATGTCTCTGCCCCACTTCTCTGCCTGGAGGTACCCTATCTGCTATCATCACTGCCTCCAACCCAGCACTAAGTTTTCTTTTTAGCTACAGTCCGGTGACTTCAGTCTTAACATGGGAGTAATGTTACAACTCACTGTGATACCCCTATCTTTTCCTTGTCTCCTTGTCTCTCCGCCTCCTCTCGTTTCTCCGTCTCTCCTTGTCTCCTTGTCTCTCCTCATCTCCTTGTCTCCCCTTGTCTCTCTGACTCTTTGCCTCCGCTCCATGTCTTATCTCGGTCTCCCGGCTTCTATTCCATTGCCTCCGTTATCTCTTATCTAGATACACATCATCCGCAGCTTCATGACTCATCCTTCCCACTACGGATTATTCATCTTGCTTCTCCTGAGTTCCCGAACATTTCGCATTGCTCCACTTTGATGCCTCATGTACTCCTTATCGACCACTCATAGATTTCCTTCGCATCGGACCATTCCTCATTTACCTCTTTCGTCTTGGTCCGTGCCCTCTCCCTTTACATATATAAAGGCGTCCTCTCGATTAGATAATACCCATTTTAGTCTACCAGATACTACCATGTAGTACCTGCCTAGTACCTTGCCAATACCCATCGAGGTTCCCAGCCACCGTGTCGCATATCCCCTATGCCACTCTTCGACCTATGGAACGCTTGTTCTTATGAGCCTCCACCCGAGCTCTTGATCAGGAAGTCCTTCGCCCTCCATTCACTAGGTCTCGGTGCTATATTTCTGGTCTACTTCTGACCCTCCCCAGGTCAGTCGTAACAACGGGATGGCAACACAGCGAATGGGAATGGAGACGAGAATGGAGACAATGTAAATGGGGATGGGATGGAGATAAGGATGGGCATGCAATGATGCAACGACGACATTGATATCAATGGCACTGCCATGGTGTGACCATGATAATGTGGCCAGATGCAGTCGCGGCACTGTGCTGTTGTACCTATCACTATATCACTAGTTAAATCTACGTAGTTAAATCAAATTATGTAATCAAAAAGCGACCTACACTGTAGTGAAGCAAATTTTCAGTTTCCCACCACATCTCCTATCCTACTATGCCTAAACAAATATCCCAGAAGCAACAGAAGCTCATCAGATGTATGGTAATCTGTTAGATTAACTATTATACTTGTTGATGGTTTTCCATGTAGTTTTGGAACTTCTTGACTCAAATACAGTATTCTTAGCTGATTTTGAGGCAGGACCAACTTCTTCTGCTGTATGGGAATGTATCAGAGCAGCTGCTCTCCATGCAAAACTTGATTCCCCTCCCTCCAAGGTATGTGGCATTTAGCATCCCTCTCCATTCTCCAGCTCAAGCCTTGAGAATGTTGTATTTTTCGTAGTTGCAGGACTTTCTTCATATTGTCAACCAGCAGTCTGCTGTTTCTACTGGCAGGCTGTCTCTGGCAGTCAATAACCATCAAAGGCTAGCCAAAATAGCATCCAATGCTGTAAGGTCTACCAAAAAGGAATTAGTAAGTGGAATTTCAAACATGCTAGTTGGTTGCTTATATTTCATACTTCTAGGCCAGTGCATTGGGTTTGGGACAAGATCCTTTGCCCTATGCTTCTCTTGTATCACAGGAGAAGCTCACCATAGTCCACCGCAACCGGATGGATACTGTGCATACATGCCATACTATCCTTGTTGATTGAGGCAACGAGGACCTGTTATATTCTGTGAACAGTGTCCCAGTTCTTGCTGTTCCAGCTGATGAAACTTGGTATGTTGTTCAAGAACATGAGAGTGTAGCTTTCATCAATTCAAGTGGTAAGTCTGGATTTTGTCATTGAATTTATTGATAGTACATATACATATAGGTGAAATTGAGCTCGTGGTCATGTGGGGTTCATGCATTCAGCGTCCTGATGTGATCAACCATATCAATGAGGTGATTATGGATGTTGTACATAACCGCAGAGGTGTTAGGGTAAGTGTGGAACTTTCAGAGTTTGTAACATTGATTCATATTTATTGAGAGCCAGGCTATGAGCTTCACTTGCCTGGTGGCACATTGTCTTGGAGTACTGCTGAGCATGCTCCTGCTGAGGCTTACATGGCACACAATTACACTGCGTGTGTACTTTATTTCTTTTTCTATTGGTATGGTCTATAATGATGAAAATGAAGACCTATTCATACTGACCAGCTCTATCCACCATATGCATTGAACTGGGTCACCATGCATGAGGTTGTTGATGCCCATGCTGCCAACCTCCATGTCAAGACTCAGAGGTCTAAGCCTCGGTCCAAATACTGCCATACAATTGGTGGTAATTATGTGGATGTTTCCCTTCGTGTTGTTGTGAAGTGTGCGAAGGACACTGCCATGGTATGTATCTACTACCATGTGATGCTTTTCCACTTACTCTTATAATTTTAAATCTTTACCACCATAGGCTGTAAAGCCACGTTTCAAGCATGGCACAACATTGTCTCAACCTGGAGTACAGCGTCAAGGGATTGCAATCAATTTTTCCACCTATATCAAGGTGGCCTTCGACAAAGCAAAGCAAGCTGGTGGATTAGCCATAGATGTTACAGAGGAAAATGACTCTGCTAAATAGATGTAGAGTACTTGGTAAATCTATGTGTTCATGATAATTCAAAGTTCAAAGTTTGGGATAACTTGAAATTTACACTGTGTTCGGGGTAAATACATTTTGTATTGGGGGTAAATGCCTTTTTGTGTTCGGGGTAAATAGCTATGTGACGGGGTAATAGATAATATTTGTGCAAATATAACATCATAAATGTGGGGACTGCACAATACCTAACAAGGGATGATTGTGAGAAGGAATTCATTGATCAGTTGGCCTTCCAAACTCCAAGTTCAAATTCATGACAGAGATCGACCATGAATAGTCAGAAAAAATTGATACCCATCTTGCGCAAATGGTCTGAAAATGCATTCTGGAGTGTGATCAATATAGTGCACACAATTAATAGATATAAAGACACACGATGGTTGGCATGTATGATCTGTCTTCCAAAATATCATGCACATGTTTGTTGTCCACCAATCCTTGCACCTTGTTCAAAGATCATTTGAAGTGCCGCCTGAATAATATTCTGATGCTTAGGATTATTGATACGAGATTGTTTCATACAGAGTTTCATATCACGCATTGTTCCCATCTTGATCAATTCCAACTTTTTTAACAAACATCAAGGGCAGGGGTATATTTGCTGAGAAACTTGATGCCTGAGAGTAAAACTCTAAATCAATTTCAAAAATGACTCAGAGGTGGTAACTCTATGTGCAGAATACAGTTAACTTACTTTTCAGGATAATGCGCTGAGTAACTGAAGAAACAGGGGAATATCCTTTTTAATTTCCCATCTTTGCATCAAACGACCAGTCCATGCTCATAGGCATGCATGAATTTCTCATCCAACAATAGGTGCCAAATGGCCTACATCAGCTCTCGCTTGCAATGTGTGAGAACATTGCTTGTGGCCGAATCTCCGTGGTGAAAGATATAGTGCCAGTGTGTTTGGAAATCATCTGGCAACGACGATCTTGATTAGCCAATTTGGAACACCACATAAATAAAATAGTAAAACCTACAGTGGGAATATATGCAAGGTGATGACATGCGTTTCATATTGGTTTTCCATATGTATATTTTGACTCATTTCTGAAGAACAAATAGAAGGGCCAGAGAGAGGTGGCTCCAAAGCTTTCAAGATGGATCGCATCGGACCACAGCATTAATGATGCAATTACCTGCTTGAGGTCATACCGGGGTCCTGAGGAAATGAATGAATTTCATCATATGCTTGGCACATCTTGGCTGATGCATAAGCCTCCAAGAAAACTTCCTGAACATGATCACCAACCTTCCAGTACTGACTGAGTGCCAGTGAATGGTGTTGTGTTGAGCATTGTAAATACATCATCTTCAAACACAGATTGTATGTATAACATCGGTGGTGTCACGATGATATACTCCATTGATCTCAAGCTCAGGAACTTCGTCTTCACAAGCAAAGCAAATATTTTTCTTTGGTAACCTGATCTTCACATGTGACTGTCTCCGTTGAACCATGTTTTGTGAGGAAATGGCTGTCAGCTCCTTCTAGAAAGTTATCAAGTTGCTCCACTTTATGGCTGAGAGAAAAACCAGGTGTATCCAAGTCGGAGAAAAGGGGATGATTAAGGAATTTTGGTCACTGATCAAGCTGTTCAGCTAACTTAGAGTTTGTGCCTGAATATTGATACACCATGAGAAGACTGCAAGATGGGTTCGTGAATGGAGCAAAATAATTGGGTGCATCTAGCCCAGGCCCAGGAGCACCATGCAAGGGGTGTGCATCCACACAAGCATCACTGGCAAGTGTCGGTGGATCAACGACCTTATTTAAGGTATCTGTAGAAGTATGGGTGGGTGAACAAGGATAGGACCTTGAAGCTGGGCAGAAAGCGTGCCTGAGTGTTGCACATGACATCCCTCATGCTCTGGATGCTTTTTGTGATATCAAGGAGGTAATCAAGACATGTGTGATATTTGATCATACTGAGGAAGGTGACAAGATGGCTGAAAAGATGGCTGATCGGATCTCAAACATCATGTGAGTGATTTCTTGGATATATGCACGCATATATGCACACTAACTCCATTTAGGGACGAGAGAACACTGTTTCAATACAGGCAAAAATTTGATTATGTGAACAAACACATTCCTTACCTGATGAACTTTATCGAAGATAGGATGAGAGTGAGTGAGTTGCATAATATCATGAAGCAAGTTCTTCTATTTATTTTTTGCCGACACGTGTAAATACTAGATGCAGGCACTCATCATGCATATCCGCTCCGAGGTTGCATCATGCATCCACAAGTTTGTATTCAGGTACACTGCACCAAATCCGGACAAACAGGTGGTGCACCCCCCAGTCTGTCCTGACACCAAAGAAGGCCATGCTCAGATGGAATTCAACCATCCTCAACTTGGTGCCCTGCTCTGCCAAGCCAAGTACCTCAAGCAGTATACCTTAAGTTCTCATGGGTACATATTATCATCAAATCTAATCTCAATCTTTGCTGAGACATATTTCCGAAGGATGCGAGTCAGATTTGATGATCCGTTGGATCCCACAAAGGTTACAGCAAATGTTTGGCCCGCATTCCTGTACCCTGGGGACATCCCTGGATCTCAATATGACCCGAGTGCGATTTGAGGGCTTTTCAAAGGCTTTTTGGTGCAATGCGTGAGTATCCATCATTCTTCTCACATTCAAACATGTCCTCACCTGGCCGTCTTCGGCTCTCCATGAGCATGCAAAAGGTGCTTGCAGCGGGAATGCAAAGATCCATGAAGTCAAAAAGATTTTGACAAACCCAAGCACATTATATATGCTGAAATGCAAGTGAGTTTACTTTCTCTTATGGTAAATACTGTGATTCGCTCATGGAAACAGGCACGGTTTATCGTCTCATTGGCGGAAAAATGGAGTGAGCAGGATGGTTTATTCAACAACCTGGACTTCTATTACAGAATCGTCCGTGTCATTTGCCAGACCAAGGACTGCAATTGGGCAAATGATTTAATTCAACACTACAACAAGTAAGCACGATTCTTTTTCAGTTCATAACTGACACTTCATTTACTACGGTGATCTTTGGTGACAGCTGTTCATGGTCTGGTCTCAAAGGGTCGTGTGGTAAGATGATCTCCTGGAAATGGAACATCTGTTTACAGAACGCGATGTGCCAGTTGTCAAGGAATCCAGGCCTCCAATCCCGGCATGTCCAGCTTGGGCTCTTCTACTCTCAAGAGAAAGCAAGTTGACGATGGCTTCTTTGATGACAACACCCCATTGACAGATCCTGAGGTCTTCAAGAGGTCAGCAAAGAGAATGAGGCCCTTCAAGTCATGGTCAAAAGGAAACCTGCTTGCGTCACGAAGGAAAAGGCCTCCACCAGGATTAAGAGCAGCAGTGGCCGTGCTCAGAAGAAGCAATCCAGGTAAGCAACCCAGTTTTGAGTCTATGATCTAATTGCTAACACATTAGTCGAGTTAGGGTGTGAAGCTGTGCTGTGATTCTCTCAATGAAGTCTCACATGCTTTTTCATTAGTATCCGATGCCAGTGCTCTCGTTAGTCGGTTATCATGTATTATTATGAGAGCTGGACAGTATCATGATAATGTCATATCATATCACTGCTCCCTCAGTGTGATGTCAATATGTATTTTTTTTACTGCAACATCATATAATCAATGTCATGTAATGTCAGCATGTGGTTTGAGTATGTAAGTGTCTTAAGGTTTGGTGGTATATATCACCTGACTGCAAGTTGATCTACATGGGTCCTTGTGATCACAAACGGTGTTTTGGTATATTCTATGATAACACTGTTATTTCTGTTGATTTGGCACTCTTTTGACTCTTTCACCTTATTGTATACAGTATGTTTAGCTTATAGTGCTGTTCCTAACCATCACCATTGGATTCCCCATGGTCGACTTTCCTATTCCCCAACTTTCCTCGTTGTTCTAGGCCTTTGTGGCCGCTCTATACTCTGTCTTCGAGTTGTGATTACTTTTCCCACAATTGTGGCTGATTGTGGCTGCTAGTTATTCGGATATTTCCGAACATTACTTAAACCTTCGAGTCCACTGTTGTGCTTCTTCAGTTACTCACAGTGGACTCCAGGTCAGTAGCTCATTGTATTTCACTCAACATCATCTTTAGTTACTCACAGTGGACTCCAGTGTGCTCCCTAAGTCCCCTATCAGCGATTAGCTTGCACCCCTAAGCTTTCTACGCTTATCCAACACATGGTGGTGTGTGACATCACAAGGTCACTTTGGGCGAGGCGATAAGGGTTATATTAGTATATATATGTGTATCCACTGTGGACTTGGTAAGTTTTGTGATGTGGGAAGTCCACTGGGATTAGGTTGGTCACATCTGTTGTCCTCCGGAGCCCAGGGAATTTACAATTCAAGATCTCGGAGTTGATCCAGGGGGTATCGATGCTCACCATAGGCATTGTCGGGGTGAAGCGGAGGGTGCCACTCACAGCAGGGATGAGTCGGATGGGGAAAAAGGAGTGTGGACACCATAATAGAGGCATTCCAGAGTTGCAGGCAACTGAGTTCCAGTGGAGGCAGGGAAGACATTGTTTCCTGGGATGGTTCAGAGGAAGTAGGTGGCTCTGGATGACCGATGTCATCATCATCACTTGAGGAGTCTGAAGAGTCCAAGGATGGTATGTCATGGTCATGAGGGACCATATCGGTTGGTGCATGGCCAACTCAGTTGGTTTGTGAGTTGCGGATTTAGGGCACTGAGGGAAGAGATCTTCATCAAAGACAGCATGCATGGCAGTGAAGATTGCACCTGTCGAACACAAGAATATTGCATTCTTTTCACTTCCGGCAGCTGTTCTGAGGTAGATCATTAGCTCCAATTTGGGTTGGAGCTACCACCGTGAGTTTGAGCTAGAATGTGCATGTATGCACTACAGTTAAAGACTTGGAGATGAGAAATCAAATGTTTCTCCCCCTTGAGTATCTCGTGGGGGATTCGCCATCCAAGATGGACCATGGGGGTTTGGTTGTAAACATGAGCAGAATGCTCTATCACAAACTCCCAGGTGTTTGGAGGCAGACAGGCATGTAACCTCATTGCCTGTGCCTGGTCAGACAGTCCAGATAAGTCGTTCCACTTATCCATTTTGCTAGTGAGTGTATGGGACAGATCGTTATATGTGGGTGCTGTTGTCATGCATGTAGTCAATAAAGGCCTTGGAGGTAAATTACTCTCTGGCATCAGACATCCAACCTTTGATACAAGCATCATATTGGTTGTGGATGTAGGCAAAAAAGTGTTTGACCACTTTGATGGTCTGGTCCTTGGACTGGATGGGGTTTACCCAAGCCATAGACATTTAATCGTCCAGGAATACCATGGCATATTTGTACCAATGGTGTGATTCAACCTCATATGATTTGAGATTGGCATGGATAAGCTTGTATGGAGCAGATGTGTGTGACTCATTATGAGGGAAGGAGCAATTTGGCTGTTCACTGAGCTCGCACCCAGGGCATAGTATAGGATTCTGAGAGGGTATATTGATCTCAGGGAAGTCATTAGTATGTTTCTATCCGGGACAGCCAGGACGACCCTGCTGCCGCTTGGAAGGCTCTCAAAGCCCTCTTCGTGCAACAGAAGGCTGGTACTCGCTTTGTAGCCTATGACGAGTGCTTCAACATCAGGAAACGCCCTGATGAGTCTCTTACTGCGCTTGTTGCTCGAGTCGAGCTGGGCATGTCTAGGATCAAGGAACTCCGCACCTCCACCTTCGACCTTACCACTCTCGATGATGAGCTCGCCTGCATGTCCATGATTCGCGCCCTTGGACCAGACTACTCCCACTTCACATCATCTCTTGCCCTTCTCACTGATCTCGATAAAGATAAGGTCAAGGCAGCCTTCCAGACCGAGGATATCAATCGTCGACCTCGTCCTGATGCTTCTTCTGGTGACTCTATCCTCTTTGCCACTCCTGGAACGTGCTCTTGTAACCCCAACTCGCCTTGTTCCTTCTGTGAGAAGATTGGTCATTGCCAGTGCAAGTGTTTTGCTTTGCAGCGTGCCAGGGATGCCTACAAGACTACGAAGCGCAAGGGTAAGAAGGCCAACTCCGCTCAGAATGGTTCAACTCCCACTTCATCGACCTCTACTCCATCTGTCTCCGCTTCCCCTGCCCCTGCTGCTGCCAACTCGGTCCAAGCTTCTCAGAATGTTGTTGAACACGCTGGAAATGCAAGTGCTCGTTCCATTGATTCCTCTCACCCCTCATCGCCCTCTCCGATCGATTCTGATGTTGATTGGAATGCAGACTCAGGTGCCACTGCTCATATG
>JBBPPG010000806.1:0-15369 GCA_038091855.1 Leccinellum luteum
TGATCACAAAAGAAGAGGACAGATGCGTTTTGGCGATTTACGTTCCGAAGATCGATGGGGCCTTCGTGGATCTGGTGACACCGACTGCGCCGAGCCTGCACGAGAGGAGAGGTGCGCGAGGGAGTGGGCGAGTGCGGTAGAATCCGATGGGGTTCTGCGACGACGAGGAGAGACGGGGAGCTCCCTGGCACGCTAGAATCGTGCGAAAAAGCGACCGAGAAGATGCGCCAACACGAAACTTTCACATCCTAAATATGTACCTCCCCCATCTAACTCCCACCACCTCCTTGCTTAATATGACGCCAACACCTGAGTCACTCACCTCTGAGCAATTCGAAGCCTTCCTCAAACATCTCGACACGCTACTGCAAAATTTACCAGATGCAGTACCTGTCGGTGTCCCGACAGCATCCAAATACGATTCTTTTTTGTCCTTTACACTGGATGTCGATCTTCAAGAGCCCACGGGGTGTGAAATAGGGGCATTCAATGAACAGCTAAAGGGCATATTTGGCCAAACCGTGGGAGACGGAATTGTGCCTATCGACGAACGTGGTGAACCGATCTGCGCTGTAATCAGCGTCCTTCAAAGGTTCCATGAAAAGTATCCGAATGATGTCATTGTCAAGAAATGGGCAGTCAACATTGCTCTCGGAGCAGAGAAAATTTATAGGCAGCACGGTATTGAGGTGCTGTAAACACAATCACTGATTACTTCATTTTGTGCTCACGTCCATTTGATAGCCACAGTCGCATGCGGCCACTGGCAGGCCATCTGTACTAGTACACAGCAAGTCTGTCATACCTGTATGTCCATATTCCGGCTTCGAGTCTCAACAAGTCCATGAAAAATCATTATATCGATTTATGAGTCACGTTAGGACGAGGAGCGAGTGGAAGATGTAGACCCGACGACGAAAAAACGAAAGTTATCTTCCCATGACCTCGGCAAGAAGACAATCGCAACATCGAAGGATACTTCACTTGGTGCACAAATCCACGAGACCGAATCAACACACTCTGACTTCAAGACTTCTGAGACAAAGAGGGTGAAGTCGCAGGCCACGCTGGATCTTGGTACGCGGTTTCGAGAGGCGGGAAAGAAGAAACGGGATGAGAAACAGCAGAGGCTTCAGGCAAGTGTGGATCATGCCATCATGCGCCTCATATATGTTCGTGGCATGGATCCAACGATCGTTGATTCCGACGAGTGGAAGGAGTTCGTGACAAATTTAAATCCGAGCTATCATCCTACTTCATCAAGCACGTTTGCCAAAATGGTTACCATGTGCACGGACGATGATATTGTTAACTCCCCTTATCTACCCGTTGCTGGTACTACACAGCCGAACGCGACGTCGGCCTGCGTTGAGCCAGATTGGGACTGGTAGTTGTTATGATATCTATTCACTCAATGACAAACTACTTTTTCACTAGTTAAAAACAACTTATCGATACTTAGTTAGTTCTCTAAGTATAGAGACTGAAGTATTGAACGTTGAACGTTGAGCATAGCAATTCGGAACATCAATATATTGGCATCGACCAATTATACTTAAAGGTAGCCACTTCGAAGCTTCGTATTGATGAGCACACCTCGACAGGGACAAAAGTTTTTCCCTGTAGAACACCCATAAAGGAAGAACGCTTGCTGTCCGATATAGCGTCTCTTTGAAAGAAAGAACACCCGACAACAACATGTTGTGACAACAAGTTTAAGAGTGCACAATGGTTGTACTGTGAGTCCTCGAAATACTGCAGAGATTGAGTTATCTCTGCACTGCGGATAAGAACCCCATCGTGTTTTACGGGAGGAAAAAAGTGATCACGTGATACACGCCGTTTGGCAGAGTGCCTGGCCGTTTGATGAGTACAAAACCCTCCTCCACATACTATTTCCTCAATCGACGACTTGATGGCACCTTCACGAGGTCCCCCACCGCTAGCCCGTAAACTGCACACGACTCTCACCAGCCACCGTGGCCCAGTGCACGTCGTCCGCTACGCCAAAGGAACTGCCAAGTACATCCTGAGCGGCGGCCAAGACCGCACCGTGCGCCTCTGGAACCCCGATTCGGGCGCCGAGATCAAGTGCTTTGAAGCGCACGGCTACGAGGTTCTCTCTATATCCGTGTAAGTTCTCGTCCGCCAGCTCGCAACTGTGCCGGGCTAACACCCGAACGCAGGAGTCACGATAATGCAAAGTTCGCGTCGTCGGGCGGAGACAGGTCTGTCTTTGTCTGGGACGTCGCGACGGGGGTGACGACGCGCAGACTGGCGGGACATATGGGCAAAGTGCACGCTGTCGAGTTCAACGCGGACGCGAGCGTGCTGGCGAGCGGTGCGTAACAGAACTCGCGCCGTGCGCACGGGGGCACGGTCAACTCACTCCGCCTAACAGGCTCGTACGATGCGACGATCAGGCTGTGGGATCTACGGTAAACACTGCAGTCCTTGTCGAAACCCGCCTCCGCCCCTCTCTCTAACACACGCTTGATCGAAGGTCTCAATCCCGCGCGCCGATCCAGGTACTCGAGGAAGCCCGAGACGCCGTACAGGCCCTCCACGTCGGCGGGACGAGCATCATCGCCGGTTCCGTCGACGGCTACGTCCGCACGTACGATCTCCGCATGGGCGAGCTCCGTGCAGACTTTGTCGGACGTGCGTTTTCTTTTTCTTTTTTCTTCTTTATCGATGTTCATCCCCCCCACTAGAACCCGTCACGTCGGTCGTTCCATCAGCAGACGAGACGACACTCCTGGTCGCAACGCTCGACTCCAACGTGAGGCTGTTCGACGCGGTGACCGGTAAACTCTTGAACGCGTTCACCGGACACGCACACATGTCCTATCGGTGTCGCGCCTGTTTCGGGCACGAAGAAGCAAGCGTCGTGTTTGGCGACGAAGACGGGCGGATATGGGCTTGGGACCTCGTTGACGTGGGTGGCAGCCTATCACAGGATCAGCATGACTGACATGATCATACGTAGGCGGCGGTTCTGCAGCCGAACCCCCCACCCAAGGTCCACAACAAGGTGATCACTTGGACGGAGCACCATCCGAGCGAGGCTGGGGAGATGGTCAGCGCAAGCGCTGACGGGACGGTCAAAGTGTGGAGACAAACATAAGAAACTGTCGAATTAGACACCCGGTAAGTACAGAACGAAATAAAAAAACGCGCGGGACATAGTAATACAACACATGGAACGAACGAGTCAGTGACTAATTAGATCCTCCACCATCCATGGCGGCCTTCAACCGCTGTCTGAGGATACTTCTGGAGCCAGTGGATTCCTTTTGATCTTTCTGTTGCTCCGCTGCAGAGCCGGTGCTCTCCCAGTCTGAGAAGGTGGATGCAGTAGGGGATGCGCCGGCGGCAGTGACCATGGAAGACGTGTTTCCGGCGGTGGAGATGCTAAATGCACCCGAGTCGCGTGCGATGCCAAAGTCACCTGGACCGACGAGCTCGACGGTCTCAGTGAGAACGGCGATGCGGGTCCAGCGACGATATCTTGTGTACTTGCCCATGCCACCCTTGCTGCTTGCGCCCTCCCATTTGTTATCGCCGTAGACCCAGCCATCGGGATCTGTCACGATATCGTCTTCGTAGGATGGGACGATAGATGGATCCGCGTCGGGAGGGGATTTCTTGTCGCCGTCCGCGAGGTCGGTGGGTGCACCCGCAGAAGAAGGGTCTTTGCCTCGTGCAGCGCGCAATATGCGGGCGGCAGTGCCGGCGTCGTCGGATGCTTCCTTGTCCTTTGGGGGTGTCTGTTCGATCCTCCAGACGCCTTGGTTTCCTTCTTTCCTGACGACGACGCGCCACTCTGGTTCCTCCCAAGTCCACCTTGCCATGCGCTTTGCTCTGCCGTTTTTTCCGACGGGGACGAAGGAGGTGGTAGGGGACGGAAGAGAAAATGTGGCAGGGGGAGGGAGTGGTTGTTGGGAGGCACTGCACCAAGAGGGGCGTTCTGCGGGGAGAAGAGCGGCTGTCCAGTCGAGGCCGACCCACCAGCGCTGGTTCTCGTAGACGGTGAAGAGGAAGCGAAGGGGCGGGGACGGACGCGGTACGGAGGGGTCGTCATCTGGGTGGGATTCTGCGCTTGTGTACTCTGTGTGTCCGGATGCGGGACGGGATGCATACTCTGGAGGGGGAGAGGGGACGGCTGGAGAGGGGAGGGGAGTACCAGATAGGAAAGCGTAGAGGTGGTAATATGCCCAGCGAAGATGGGCGCTGCGGGCGATGGCGGAGCGTGCGTTGCGAGCCCAGGGTGCGCGGTGCAGGAGGAAGAGAGTGCCGGAGATGGCGATGAAGATGCGGAGTGGGAGGAAATAGGTTAGGACGAGATAGGGGAGATAGAGAAAGGCTACGATGCGGAGGAGGGTCAGTGATGGTGGAGGGATAGAAGGTTGAGGGACGAGAGCATGTATGGCTGCGAGGTCGTCGACGATGGCGAGTACGGTAGACTCTGTGGCGAGTGGGACATTCTGTGCGGGCTGAGAGGAGTAGTAACGGATGGCAAATACGAACAAGACAGCCAAGGGGAGAAAGAACCTGGGAGTGAGTGAGTGAGTTAATATAATGATAGTAAGAAAGTGAGTACTTGAGAGTGAGGTCTGCAAATAGACAGAGAGACCACCAGAGAGCGAGGAGGAGAAGTGATTCTTCCCAAGGAGCAGACCAAGAAACGATGTCTACCAGTCGACGAACCCGATGTATGAACGGAGCGAGGGGAACGAGATGTAGCGTCAACGGAGGGGGAGTAGCAGACAAGAACTCGACAAGCGTAGTAGACATGATGATCGTGGTTACAATATTACAACCATGTCAGAACTTCAGCGTGGCCTCTCTGCCAGGCAGGTTCAAATGATCGCCATCGGTGGTACAATCGGAACTGGTCTCTTCCTAGGTACTGGAAAATCCCTCGCAGAGGGTGGTCCAGCCAGCATGCTCATATGTTATGCTATCGTCGGTTTCGTCGTCTACATCACCCTCCTTCTCCTCGGTGAAATGGCAACTCAGTACCCCGTCGCAGGTGAGTTCCCTTCTCTCTCCTTCAATATCGCCTTCTTACGTCCCAACAGGCTCGTTCAACGCATACACCACCCGCTTCTTCTCCCCGTCTTACGGCTTCGCACTTTCCTGGAACTACTGGTTCAACGATGCTATCTCATTTGCCTCGGATCTTACAGCTGCTCAGCTTGTCCTCCAGTTTTGGACATCTTGGAATCCCTGGGTATTCAGTCTCCTTGCTTGGGTCATCCTCGTGTCCATCAACGCACTCCATGTACGCGCCTATGGCGAGTTAGGTATATCTCTCACCTTTTCTTCTTCACCCTTTATCTCTCACCTTTCGTTCAGAATACTGGCTTTCTTTCCTCAAGGTGGCCACCATCGTTGTATTCATCATTCTTGGAATACTCGTCAATGTCGGCGTAAACACCAGCCATACCTATATCGGCACTCATTACTGGACAATCACAGGCGCTCCCTTTGTCGATGGCTTCGCTGGCTTTGCAAAAGTCTTTGTCACTGCCAGCTTTGCCTGTACATAATTCTTTCGCCTCTTTCCTCGCTCACAATTCATCCCCTTTACAGATGGTGGAACCGAAAGTCTCGGTATCACAGCCGGTGAAACAAAGAACCCGTCCAGAAACATGCCCAAGGTCGTCAAGTTCGTGTTCTGGCGGTAAGACCAACCACTCTCCACTCTTCTCTTCTTGACACCCTCTCCAGAATTCTCTTGTTTTATATCCTCAGCATCTTACTCATCGGCCTCAACGGCATGTTCATTACACTCCCCTTCCATCATCTGCTCATACTTTTACAGTCCCGTGGAACTACCCAAACCTATCAAACAAGTCCGTCACTACATCTCCTTTCACCCTCGTATTCAAGCTGGCCGGTTCAAGTACGTCCCCTTGCTCGATTATACAGTCCCCTCCTCACCTTCATCAGATGTCGCGGCTTCTTTCATGAACACCGTCATTCTCACTTCCGTCTTTTCTGCCGGAAATCATGCCCTCTTCGCCGGTACGCGTGTTTTGTATGGCCTCGCTGTCGTTTCTCCTCGCAGGCAAGCCCCTGTCATCTTCTCAAAGACCACCCCCGCCGGCGTGCCCATATTTGCTTTACTGGCCACCAGCAGCGTTAGTATTCTGTGCTTTGCGAGCAACTTCGTTGGCAGCGGTCAGCTCTGGTATTGGCTACAAAACATTGTTGGTGTCTCTAACCAAGTAAGTCCAAGTGTAATCAAATGATCAAACGTACCGGTCCTTATCCTTTACAGATTGCATGGTTGTCCATCGGTCTCTCCAGCTGGAGATTCAGGAAAGCCTGGATTGCCCAGAACCGCACCGTGGACGAATTAAAGTTTTACGTCGGCTGGACCTGGCCTTGGGGCCCTTATTTCGTCGTATGTCGCTACCCATTCTGTCCGTCACAAGCACTTAGCGTGTCATAGGTCATCACCGTGATTGCGTTGATCCTCAGTAAGTCTTTTCGCGTTACATGATCGAGTTGACATCATCTCCGCAGTCCAAGGCTGGTCCTCTATCTTCCCAAAGTTCTCTGCTGTCGATTTCGTTTCATTCTACATCGAAATACCCATCATAATCATCATGTACTTTGCATGGGCACTCACCAAGCACGCCTCCACAGCCAAACAAACAGTGGCATCAGGTGATAATCCTTCGGAGAACGCTGATGAACTAACACCTCTGATCCCAACCGACTCTCGAGGTCACACGACGGAACGCAAGAGCATATTTGATATTGTTGACATTCACAGCGTCGACCTCCATAAAGATGAGCACGCTGACGATGCTGACGATGAACTTGAAGGCGAAGAAATGAAAAGAAATTTAGAGGGTCCATTTAGGTGGTTTTGGAAGCTGTACTATCTCATTGCATGAACGAAGGAACGTTAGGGATGTGAGATACCCCCTGTCAGCGTGTGGATTGTGAAATGCATCATTTGAACTGAAGACATGTCACTTTGCCGGAGTGGTTAACGGGATCGCCTGCTATCCAGCAAAGCGGTTGGTCTTTGACCGCGAGTGTTCGAATCGCTCAGGTGACGCTTTTTTGATCCACTTTATTGTCCTCTGTTGAGCTACGCCCAAATTCATGTAAATCGTCGACTGTCTGAGACGTCGAGGTCGATCATGAGCGCGAACAAGTACGCCAACCTCCCCGACATCGTTCGTACTATGCCTTTCATAATCAGTTAGCGACTGATCTCGTCCCATCAAGGACACTGCACCAGACGTCTACGAAACCGAGGACGTCTTTCCATCGTCTCACGACAACGTACGGTCCTCATCAAGCGTCGACGACGCGTCATTGATCATTCTCTCGTGTACACAGAACGGGAACTCTAGCGACGACGAACCCTCTGCTGCCCGTGGCACCCGTGCAAAGGCCGCCGCGGCCGATGGGACGACGACGACGACGACGACGAGCCGCGAAGAGCTCGACGTGAGCAATTTGATCAGTCCCGAACAGGCCAGCCAGCGTTTTCGCAAAGCCGAGCATGCCCGTATGCTTTTTTTTTTTTTTTTCTTTCGATCTCTCTCTCAGCTTTTTTTTTTTGCCTAACTCTTTGAGTTGCAGGCCGTCGTCAACGCACGCGGTACGCATACCCTCCCTCGTCCTCTGATGATGAAGAAACCAGTCGTTCCCGCTCGAAGAAGGAGAAGACGCTTACCCTGCCGATGCGTTTGCGAGCGCTCCAGGCTGAGTTGGTTGCACTCGAAGCTGAGCTTGAGGATCCGTCTAACCCGGCGTTGAGGGCGGTTGCTGAGGGTGAGGAGGTCGCTGGTGTGAGTGTGAGTGTGAGTGTGAATGGGAGTGGGAGTGGGAATGGGAGGGGTGATAGCGATCGCGATGCCGATGCTGAACAAGATCAGAACCAGAACCAGAGCCAGAACGGGGGCAGAGATGAGGTAGGAGGAGGGGGGGGCGTCGATCCGGGGGAGATGATAATGGGGCTGGTGGATGTGCGGAAGCGGTTGGAAAAGGTACGGAAGGGGAGGGTGGGACGGGGACGGTTGGTCGGCGTTGTGGTGGGCCAGGATTGCGATCGGGAGGAGGATGAGGGTGATGATGACGACGACAACGACGATGATGATAGCGAGGACGACGTAGGGGTCGGGGCGGTCAAGGATGCACCGGCCGAGGTGAAGAGGATCGTCGAGATGGACAAGCGGGTCGGGGAGCTTGAGAAACTGGTCGGGTCTGTGGGTGCGACGTTGGACGAGGTGAGTGGAAATACCGAGTGTACGTCTGGATTGCTGGCGGGGCTGACTCGTGCTGCTGCTGTAGACGGCCCCACTCACGCCGCCGCTGTTGCCGATGCTCATGAGGCTCAATAATCAGCTCACGTTGCTCACTCAGCCGCGGCACATCGACTCGGTCTCTAGGCGGCTCAAGCTGCTCCTGTCTGACTTGGAACGCGTGTCTGCTAGTCAGGCGCAGAAGCGCCAACAGGCTGAGGGCGCGGGCGGTGGTGCGTTGACGGTGCTCACTCCTGCTCAGGATGTGGTTCTCCCATTGCTCTCGCGCCTCGCGCCGTCTTTACCTCACATACCTCACATCCTCACGCGATTGAGGACACTTTCGGCCCTGCACGCGTCCGCTTCCGAGTTCCAGAGTACGATGGCATCTCTCGAAGAAGAGCAAAGACGAACAAGAGAAGCGCTCGAAGCGCTGAGTGGCGCCATCGCAAACGTCGAAGGCAGTCTAGAAGCAAATCGTCGTACAGTGGCCTGCAACGTGATCAGTCTGGAGGACAGAGTGGAGAATGTGTTGAGTAAACTGGAGAATGTTGCAAAGGAGGCTAGCCCTCGCGAACAAACGTGATAGTACTACCGTATTATATGTAATGTACGTGCGTACATAGACTTGTTCAACTTCAAGCGTCCGCCTCAACGCCGTACTCCTGGAGATACTCCCGTGCATGCTGCTTGGCTTCTTCAGAAACGCGTGGGTCTGTTCGGATGAGAGTCAGACAGTCAGAGACTCGTTAGTACCCAGCGTCCGCGACGTACTGTGAAGGGCGGCTTTGTAACCAGCGAGAACGCGGGTCTGGTGCTGTTCCTCGGTGTGGTCGGGGTGTCTTTCGAGAATGCCAGCCGCCTCGAGCACCTCCTGGGCATGCTGCTTGGCCTGCGGTGAAGTGTTCGGATCTAAAATAATAAAAAGGTGGTGAGATCGCCGACCACGCAGAGAAAAAGAGCCGAGCGCGAAAACGTACTGCTCAGCGTAGCCTTGTAACCCGCGAGCACGCGGCTGGACTCTTCGGTACCATGCGTGCGTGGGGGTTCCTGAACGGAGGGCTCCACTTCTTGGCCCATCTCCTTCAGCCTCTCCATCGCTTGCTCCTTTGCCTCCTCGGAGACGTTGGGGTTGTGGATGGCGGCCTTGAGACCAGCTGCTACGCGCGTCGAATCTTTCTTTTGTTCTGTTGTGCCGAGGATGGGTGTGTGGGGACCTACGCGGGGAGGTTGGAGCACGCACCAGTCATATTGTAGAGAAAGAGAATGTAGGAAAGAAAGAGCGCGGGAGGTCTTTTTTATACCTGCCTCCTCAAAGTTTAGGGGATACTATGACGTCGTTATACTCCGCATTGGTAAGGTCACGTGAATTCCATTCAATGATCCTGCATTACGTAACATTCAGACGCCTACGCATGTCCGTTGGCGACTCGGGATTCATTTCCAGCATGCGTTCGACGGCCGCCTGCGTCGTCGATCACGTTAATATCATGCGACAGAGAGTACTTGAATACGACCGTACCTGAGCCTGATCCCAGTTCATAACATCGTCCTCATCGTCTTCCAAATATTCTTTTTCCTCGTTGCCAGCACCCAGTCCCCATCCTCCTCCAGTATTGGCGTGCTGTGGCTCCAAGGGAACGCTTCTCCGGTCACGATGATCCATTTTTCCAACGCGTGGTGTCTCGTTTCCCTCGTTCCCACCTTCGTCTTCTGCATCCGCATCCGCATCATCCGGTGGTACGTTTCCACCCCCGACGGGCGGCGGCGGCCATCCACCTGCATTCAATATCATCCGTTTCATGTCGTACCCTCCGATGCGGCCGCGACGGTCTCGGGGAATGCCGGCAGACAAAAAGCTCGGCGTGGAAGCGCGCACTGTCGGTCCACCCGTACATGATTGACGTGAAGCCTGGTTAGGGGTGTGGGCCTGCGCGTGATGTTGAGTTTGCGAGAAAAGCCGGAGCAGGTCGGAAATTGCAGCTTCGCCCACGCTGGGTTCGACGTCTGGTGCGCGGAGAGAGAGAGTCGGTGACGGTGGGCGCACGCGTCGCTCCGAGGTAAGCACGAGTAACCTGTTTAGTGCTTAGAGCGACCCTGTCATGAGGTATGGCACTCGCACATTTGTTGTAGCCTTGGCTGACGATATGAGCCCAACCTAACGAGGGTGTCCTTGCATTGCGCTGGTGAGAGCAAGGTATGCAGCCGACCGTGTAAAGGGACGACGACACGGTCGCGGAATGCACAGAGAGCAACACTACGGACGTCAATGGTGGGCGATCCAACAGCCGGTCCGGCTTTGGCAGCTTGTCGTGTTGGTGAACTGGCGCGGTGCTGTTTCGCGGTGCGGTGCAGTGACGTCAGTAACGGGTCAGTTTGTAAGGGCAGCAGGACCTAAACGAGTTGTCTTAATGGAACGATGCGATGGCCAGTCGATTACACTCACTCCTTCGACATATGGCAATACGTGGTCCCAGAAAAACGACCAGAGCTCTACTAGGCGAGTGGGAAGTAATTCGTCTGACAAAGAAGCCATTTTTGCGTTTACGGTGACCATGCCTGCCGCAATCAATTCTCGTGCATCAGCCGCAAGAGTCGTGAGCGCCCTCGACGGGGAGGCGGCTAGTACCGTCTGTATATGCCGCTTTACAAGAGCGTTGAGATCTTCTCTGGGGAGCTGTCAGCGTGACCGGCAAAGCAGCGCGAATCAGGAGCTGACATCGGTACTCGCAACGGTTCCTCATTGAACAGTGGTAGAACATGCACATGCAGCGTGCCCCAGGGATTGTCCTTGTCCGACCCCGCGGCACTGCTCAGGGCGCTAACAGCATGGCTATGTGAGGTGCCTGGCACGAGCGTGGCTGTCGAAGGCGAGGTGGATGGTGCGAGAGTGAGCGTTGATGCTGATGGGTTGGATGAAATGGATGCTGTGATGGCGGGATTGAGACCGGCTAGCGTGCCTAGTCGATGCATTTCTCGAGTGACCAGTTTAGCGTCGTAGGTACGTGCCGAGGGCTGCGAGTGGGACTTGAGTGTCGATAATGATGTTAACTCCGACTAAACTCACCTTGGAAGGTGAGGTGTGGACTTTGTTGGTAGCACTTGAGGAAGCGGCGGAGGCCATGTTTGTTACTAACGTGTCCTTGTGCGCAGCTGTTTCTGATTGAGAATGCTGCGCCTTGCCGGTATCAAGATGGACTCGAGACGGAGATGGTTTGCGGTAAGTGGCGGTGTTTGAAGAAGAAGAAAAGAAGCCAAGCAATCTGTTGTGGTTCTGCTGATGCGGTGAACTGGACAAACTGCCAGTGTGATGATCTGAATTCAGAACGTCAACGTTGGCGTTATGACGTCCAGCATCAAAATCTAGACTCGAAATGTCAGTATAATAGGTCCAAGGAACGAGCCAGTTCGGTCATGACGGGAGCGAGACAAACCGAGGAACAGCCCAGCCTGAGGGCGGGGTAGGGCGGCTCGGGGTCGGGGTGTCGCGTCATTCGAGGACGCTATGCGGCGGTGATCGCTGAGACCGAGTTTGTCCGAGCCGCCCGACGCATCGTCCCTTTGGTCGCTCAGACTGACACCGTCGTCGGTCGGTACCCCGCTAGTCGGCGACGGCTCGCTGTCATAATAAGTCATTCCCAGACCGAGACCGAGGGGCATTTCTGAGGCGTTGCGTGGTCGATGAGTGATTGAGGGTGTTTTTTTACAGTAAAAACTTTATTATAACCGCTGTCACTAGTCTTGACGACGAGGACCACACACGTGGAACGATTAATCATGCCATCGCTCTCCGACCGAATTGACCGTCTCACAGCGACTGCTAAAGCCATACGCGTCTCTGCCGCCGCCACCGTCCCCAGCGACATCCCCTTCACTCGTGCAGTTCTGGACACTGCCCTCGGCGACCTCATTCGCGACATCGATGCTTCAGAACTCGGCCTTTTCACTCTCGTGCCAGCCCCAGATGCTGATGTACGCAAACAACCAGACAACGGTCCGCGTCGGGGCGAGATTTCGCGCGTCGAGTTTCCTGGTGCCACTCCCCTGAGGAAGCAGCCCGCGAAACGAGAGGGCATGTTCAGACCTAAGGAATATGAGCCAGAGGTGTATGCCCATGCTGCACTCAAGTACTTGGATCGATAGTACGTATCCTACCTGTCTTTCTTTTCGTTGCGTCGTAATCCACTCTCAGTCAGTCCATCCGACGCATGCCCCGTGCTCGCTCCCAAGTGGTCGCAATTATCGAGCAGCTTGATGGAACCAGGGAGAGCATCAAGAAATTGGACAAGACCTTGCATGAGGTCCGTCATATGCTACACAAGCGGAAAAGACTCACATCGTGTGTGTTCAGTTGACTGGTACGGGGATCACTTCGGGCCCAACACCCGCGGTCACTGGTGTTGCCGAGGAGGAGCGTCGCATTACTGATCTGCAGAATCGTCTTGTAGAGTTACGAAGCCAGGTTCGATCAATTTTTCATATCTAATGTGTATCTAGTCCTAAAGATTTACAGAAAGATGCCCTCCTCCGGTCGAACGATCCTAAGCCAACCACAAAGCCGAAAGCAGCCTCCAGACATATTCCCAGATCACCGTTATCGCCTTCTCCAGAACCAGAAGTTCACGAACAAGCATTCTGGTCGACTCCGGCCACATCCGGACGCATACTTCGATTTACAGATAGACTTCTAGAAGAAGATCCCGACTTTGCGGAGTTATCTGCCATGTCAAATGATAGCCCCGGACCTGCACCTCCAAAATCAGTATTTGCACGCCTTGGTACCTCGACAAACAAGGGTTTGGGTAAACTATCCGAGGACGACATCTTTGGCGGGCCCCCGCTGCATAAAGGCAAAGATGAAGATATTAAAGAGGCTTTCCATGAACAACCGAGTTTAGTTGAGGCTCAACCTGACACTGGAAATGGGCCTGGGCTCTTAGCTCCTACTCTGGAAAATCTGGATGAAGACAATACTATTGTCCTCTCCAAGATGCCTCTATCCACCCAAGAAAACCTGCTGACGTCCCCCTCTGTGGATAGCCAACCGCAGCCTGTCTCTTCCCTGGCCGAGGCACAGGCGTCTCTGAGCTCATCGAAAGCGACCAAGGTTCGCGTCACTCCAGAACTAGAAAACATCGTGGCAAGTCTTGTCTGCTTCACTTTTTTTGTTACTCCATGTACTAAACAGTGCTACAGGCTCGGATATGGGCTGCCGTTGGTGATATCCTGTTCCCTCATAAAGGTAACGAGAGGCCGGCTCGAGTGGAGAAAGCTCTGTGGGTACTCTCCCGTATAACATCGTCCAATGCAAACCTATGATATCTAGTGCTCTCATCGAATCACTGGCCACTCGATCACCTTCCCCTAGCTCCCCTACGTCTTCGATCTCATCCATCTCTTCTACATCCGGTGGCCCGACACCTCACCAAGTGAACACCGCCCAGCTTCTCCACGCATTGCTCACGGCACCTAACCACACGATGCCTCTAAATCAACTAAAGGCAGCTACCGGAGGCACAAGGGCGCTGTATGCTTGCGTGGCTAAGAAGCTGATTCGAATTGATAGGGGCGGTAGGGAGCAAATCGTTTTATTCGATGTATGAATCGGGGATAGTGCACGTTCCTTGCGCTGGCAAACCGGCTTGAACTGCGTAAGCCGTCGCACGAATCCAACGTGTCTGCGCCAGAATATTTCTTGAATATCATGTTTCGTGATTCCGGCCTCATTTTATTAGCCCAGTCATCAAGCCACAAAACAAAATGGGCATTCCAGTTCCAAATACGCTCTAAATCAACCCCATATGTGACGGTTCTATCAGTCATGTATTTGATCGCGCAGAAAACGGAGTCTTGTGATCTAGAGCAGTGCTACCAACTTGCTTTGATTGACCTGCTGTAATTGCGAGGCGGAAACTTCCCTTGCACCGTTGAGATTCTGCAACGGCTAATTTCAACACAGCGTTCGCAAGACATCTAGCCAGGAACATGACTACATTCGAAGTGTTTGAGTCTTCTCCGCAAGTCCAAGGCAAGTCCCGAGAACTTCTAATTCAGATAGAATTCCTAGCTTGCGCCCAACTTGCGCCCAACGTTGCATCACACGCAAGGGTGCTCAGAGAATGGTGTACCTGTTCTGCGATAAGGCCGGCCTGCGACCCTGCAATAGCGTAGACGGTGAGGTATTCGCTTTGTTTAGCTAGATGGGGTCAACGTCTATGGGCCCTTCGTTTTTGATAGCGACGGCGCTGTTGGCTAGCCCGTTGGGTCTATAGGGGAGCCGATCATTTTTTGCAATGTGAATTGTATCTGCCGCTTGGCGAGTCTGTCGTGGGCAGTTTCACTAAAAACGTACCACCACCGACTCACAGGGCAATGCGATCGCTACAGCTCAACGTTCAGCAACCTGCATATATATAATGTACAGGTTTCTACTGCGTGTGATTGGCCGAGGATTCGAGGTACGTCATGAACATGCGGAATTTGCCTTTCCAAAATACTCTGAGATGGGTTCGGTCACGCGGGGTGGCAGCTCTGCCATCAATGAATCGGGTTGGACGACTAACTGAGGTAAAGCCGCTGCTTGCACTTGGCTACCTTGCTAGTATTAGCACCAGTGGAATATCCCACAATACTTGCGTCATGTGGGTTGCTCTCTCCCACCCTGAAGCTACATGGACTATGTACAGCAGAACGCTGCACACATTCGAGTCGTTGCCCTTTACAAGTAAGTCCGATGCAACCACATGGCATATCCACATTAAAATATTACGTCCAAATTGTGCCACTCGATAACATGGGAAGGAGGGTACGCCAGGTCTCCATGAGGCCTAGTCAGATCTTGCGTCATCCTGCCTGCCGTCGGGGGGCTGAGCACTGAGCCACCCCCACCAGTGCAAATTGCACCAACGGGCTCAGTAATATCCATTCGTTAGGAAACTTGAACTTACGGCGGGCCAAAGTTCAAACGTCCACACTCGGAAAATCAACACCACGACTCGGCACCACGTCTAAGCTGGACTTCGGAAAACGCGACACTGCACCGAGAATGGCACACCTCGTGTTTTACACCAGTCTCGAAATCCGAGATTCCCGG